>PVIY010007191.1:31035-83505 GCA_004026745.1 Myrmecophaga tridactyla
TTTTTCCAGTTCAGTTAATGTAGTATGAAATTTCACTAATTTGTATTTCCTGTTGCAGATGAAATATGGATATCAACAGCCTCAGATTCCACATAAGAAAGCAGTTGTTTATAATTCCTGATGTATTTTGATTGTCTTCTCTCATATTACAACTGGCTATTATAAAGAAGATGAAAATGATTTCTTGTTTTCTAAGATTCTTATTTTCTTTCCTTTATAACCAGTGTTCAAACTTACTTTTACATAATTTAATGCACTGTGGTTAAGTTACTCTCTAAGATGTTTCTTTTTAAATTGTGCATACTGAGCAGATAAAATCTTTTGAACAGCCTGCAATAATTGTAACTTTGTTTGTTTAGAAATTATATACTTGTACAAATCTACTTACTAATATATAATATATTATAAAACATGCCAGAGGAAGACATTTTTTTAAATGAGATTAAAAAATACATAAACAGGTTGTAGGGTAGAAGTGAAATGAAATTCAACTTGGAGTTCCCAAAGATAGGCTTGGGTCCTCATTTCACCCAATTCCATTATCTGGCCTTGACCAAGACTCTGGAAGGGCTGGAGTTTTCCCTCTGCAAAAAAATAATTATAGACAGAGGATTCAGGAAAAACTGAGGAGACAGCAGTATAGTTATATTTTTAAAATATTCCCAAACATTCTAATAAAAATAGGGAGGAAAATTGCAATAGCATAACCCAAAACTGAAACCTATCGTGCTATTAGCAGAAGAAGCAGAGGGAAACAAAGGGGAATCTGATGGAGCTGAGAGTAAAAGAACGCTCCAGTTTTTGCACACTCCAGTTTTCAGATGAGGGTCTGAAGCCCTGAAGGTGCCAGGTTGCTGCATTGTTATGAACTATCCTTTCTCAAAACTAACAGACCGACGTGCTGCAGCATTGAAGAGCCTTAAAAACTTGATGCATGGTGAAATAAGCAAGACACCTAAGGACAGCTCTTGTACATTGTCCCCTGTAAGGGATATCTAGAAATAGCAAATTCGCAGAGACAGTAAGTAGATCAGAGGTTATCAGGGAATGGGGGGGGGGGAGGATAAAGGGGGAATGTATGCTTTGTGGATATAAAGTGCTTCTGGATAAAATTAATAAAAAATAAATTCCTTAAAATATCAATATGATGAGTGTTAATGGAAACCAGGAATTAAAAATAGAAAACAGCAACAAATAACTGTCCTAAGGTTATGTGAATAGGTGCTTGTTATTTGGAACAACAGTTTTTAGTGCAACATTTTGCAACTTATATAAAAAATAAATGGTTAATATTCTTATATAATTAGTTTCTAAAACAGAGGAAACACCAAAAGCCCTTTACAAAAATGAGAGAGAAAATGACCAGAAAAAGAAATGCAATTAAATTTTAACATATGAAAAATGTTCACTCCCTCATAAGAAAAATACAAATTAAACTACATGAAGATTCCATGTCTCACTTGAACTGGAAAAATACAAGATCTTGCCAATCTGCTGGGCTAGTGAAAGTGGGTGAAACAGCATTCTCATATATCACTGGGAGATTGCAAAATGGTAAAACCCCTGCAGATGAGACATGGCACTATCCAGCAAAATTACACACATATTTACCTTTTAATGAAGAAATCCCACTACTTGAAAGCTATTCAAAGGACCCACTGGCAAAATTAAATATATATATATGTGCAAAACAGTTCATTGCAGGATCATTTGTAAAAGCAGTAGATGGAAAGTACCCAAAATCTATTACTTGGTATGTTCACAGCTGCAAAACAGAATGAAGACTATCTCTATATACTACTACGAAGTGCTCTCAGAATATAATGTTCAGTGAAAAAAGTAAATTGGAGAGAAATGTTTATTGTATGTCACCATTTCTCTGAGAAAGATCGAAGGGTGTGTGTGGGGTATATTTATCTATGTTTGTAATGTATCTGCATATGTTAAAAAAGAAAACAAGAAATTGCAGAGGAAGCTATAGGGTTAAAAAAAAGTTAGTTCCTATGGTGGAGTTGAGAATAGGGAGAGGAGGCAAGATTAGAAGCTAGACTTCTTTGAATATACCTGTATTTTGGTAGATTTGATTGTGGGGAAATGCAAATAATTTACTTATTATAAAACCAAATTTAAATTTAAAAAGCAAGCCACAGTAATCAATCAATTAACCAATCAAAATAAATACATAATAATTAGGAAGGAAAAAAGGATGAAAGGAAGAAAGGAAGGGAGGGGAGAAGAGGGGAAGGAGGGAGAAAGTGAAGGTGGGAGGGAGAAAGGAAGGAAAGTGAAAGAAAAAGGAAGAGAAACTAATGAAGCTAAACATGTATGCACTTGCAGGCATAATCACACTAAGGGGAACAATTCCAAGTGACTTGAAGACAGTAAATTTAGGAATTGCAAAGATAGATCAATAAGCAGACTTTTTTGTAATAATGCTGTTAGTAGGAGTGCTTGTTTTATTATTCTGAGACTGCTGTAATTGTGTTGTGGAATAAAGAACATGTCTAATTATGTAATATTCAAATTATACGGGTGTAAGTGTCATTGCAAACTGGTATTCTACCTGGGAGAAACAAAGCTAACGTTACAGAAGTAAGATTAAAGAATTTAAGTGAACACTCTATAATTGGAAGTACCATCATGAATTTATGATATATTGTAGTTTAAAATATTCTTAGCTCTGTCCACTGAAAAGACCAAAGGCAATGGTAAACTCAGTGGTGGTGGGTACTTCTAGAGCTCAAGAGCCAGACTGTGCTTTTGAAATACCATTTTCCATGAAAAGGAACCAGGGCTCTTGGGAGAAATGGCTGATTCCAGAATGGCAGGAAGAAACACGGAAGATGGTTTTGCAACATCTTATCAGGTCAGATATCAAGAAAGCTAGCAAAGACTACTAGTAACATGTCAAAGAGACTTCCAAGCCAACTTCAAGACACCTCCATTGACCAAAGATGGATCAATTTGTTTATCTGTAAGGATAACCTTGGTCATAATTTGACACACATAAAAAATGGTAAAGATACCAAAAGCAAAAATCTAATTTATCACCATTAGATAATGCTAGTGAACAAGTCATTATTTTGAAAACTGGCAAATAAAAGGCAAGAGCCCTGAATGTCCTGAAATATTTTATGATTTTGGTAGCAAAGCATCATTTGTGTGATTCACAGCACTGCATTGCTTGTGTAATTGTGGGTGAAAGGAGACATTTGAGGTTGTGTATTCCAGTAGAAGGAAAGTGAGAGGATGCAAGTTGGTACTGTATAAGGTAGTGAACCCTGTGGTAGGGGATGAAGGTGCCTAATAGTACAAATATAAGAATACCCAAATGTGTGTCACTATTACAAGGTGTGATAACAAGGTTATTTCCAAGGGATGTGGGAAAAATACACCTAGAGCAAACCATGGACTGTAGTTCACAGTAGTACTCTAACTGGGTACTCCATTTTACTGTAACAAAGGGGTCATGCCAATGATCAGTGTCAACAATAGGGGATATAAACTATGGAAATGTCCTAAAATTGACTGGCAATTAAAAGCACAAGTTTGTGATTATACTGAGCGCCTCTGATTGGGCACTTTGGATGAGCTGAATGATATGTGAATAAAACTTATAAAAAATTATGATTAGGTAACCAAGTAGCAGAATGAGGTGTGCTTTTTATAAAAGTTTACACTCATACATATAGCAGAAATCCTAAAATTAGAATATTACCACATTACCAATCCATGTAGATCTAGGCACTGAACTTCAATAATTGCTAGCATTATATGTTTCTTGATGAAAGCATATATCAGCATATATGAAACAGCATTCCCTAAAGTGTCAAACCTGTACCTGAGTAAGCTTCTTCCCGAACTACCAATTTAATGAATATAGAGAGGACTGAGGAACATATTAAATGACATTATGAAATGCAATCAGCAAAATTCAGATTATCAGAAGGTCTACAGTTCAAAAGACCAGTTTCTTTAATTAATTAATTGCAAGGAAACAATTGAGACAGCTTAAAAAGAGACATCAGAGACATATCAGCAATCACAATATGTGGACTGACTTTGGCTTCTTTCAAAAAATTATAAACAAAAAAATTTACGACAAAATAATAATAATCCTGGTTTCCTCACCTTACTTGTTGTGTCGATCAAAGGAAATAATGCATCTTATTTTCAGCTGCAAAACTCCATCCAAACATACAAGAATATTCATATATTAATATAGGTTCCAAGTCCCTTCAGATCTCTTTTGGAAAAAAGCCAGATATACATAGGTAAATAATTCTCAAAACAAATTAGGGGAGTCATAGGGTACAGAATGTTAAGTTTAGTAGATACTGCCAGTAGTTTTCCAAAGTGGTTATACCCATTTATACCCCCACCATCGGAAGTTGATAGAAGCTAGGAGAACTGGAAAGAATGCATGAGAGTTATGCCTCCAGGCTCAGGGAGGACCCGGCTTCCTGAGCTACGAGAGGATGGACCTCCTCAACTGCAGGTGTCCTCAGAAACTGAATGTGGCCATTGCCGATGAGCCACCACAGAGGAGGCTGAGGAGAACAGGTGGAGCCCACCCAGGAGGTGTCCCTCAGGCCTCACTTAGGTCCTTATAATGACAACAACAAAAAAAAGCAGCATATACTAGTGGTTTTCAATTGAGGGCAATGTTGTCCCCCTCCCCAGGGGACATTTGCCAATGTCTGGAGTCATTTTTGATTGTCATCTACTGGGCGGAGGAATGTTCCTTCCAAACGAAGAGTTCTCCAGCCCAAATATCAATCACATTATGGTTGTGAAACCCTGGTGTTAGGTCCCAAAAAGTCACGTTCAAGTCTGTGCTGGTTTGAAACTATTGTGAATCCCAGAAAAGCCATGTTCTTTAATCCTCATTCAGTATTGCTGGGCGAGATCTTTTTTATTGTTTCTGTGGAGATGTAACCTACCCAATTGTGGATGATGACTTTTGATTAGGTGGCTTCCATAGAGATGTGTCTCCACCCATTCAAGGTGGGGCTGCTTGCTGGAGCCCTTTAAGAGCAAACCATTTTAGAAAAAGCTTTAGTGCTGACACAAAGCCTACACAGCCAGAGATCTTTGGCGAAGCAGAAGGAAAATGCCCCCAGGGAAGCTTATGAAATAAGGAGAGAAAGCTAGCAGATGTCACCATGTGTTCTCCCAGCTGATAGAGCTATTCCAGATGGTATCATTCTTCCTTGAGTGAAGGTAGCCTCTTTTTGGTGCGTAATTTGGATATTTTCCCTGCCTTAGAACTGTAAACTTGCAATTTAATAAATCCCCTTTTTAAAAAGCCATTCTGTCTCTGGTATATTGTATTCCAGCAGCTGAACAAACTAAAACAAAGTCTTAACCCCCCAGTAACACAAAAGTGAATGGATTTATTTGTAAATAGGATTTTTGAAGGTTTTATTGGTGAAGAGGAGGCCAAACTGGATTATAGTGCAGGCTAATCTCATATGATCAGTGTCCTCACAAAAAGAGAGGAAATTTGGACATGTGGAATAGGAGAGGCAGAGAGAGAGAGAAAGAGATAGTCATGTATGGAGACAGAGCTTGAGTTTTGCCACAAAGCAAGGAAGGTTTCCAGTCCTGACCAGAATCCTACAGACTTCAGAAAAAGCATGACATTGGACTTCTAGCCTCCAGAACTACTTAGAGGCAATAAGTCATTGTTTTTAAGCCATCCAGTTTGGGGTACTTGTTACAGCAACCCCAGCAAACTAAGATACTGGGAATATATTATCGGTGGGGGTGGGAGAGGGGGCTCGGGTGTTTTACTGTTAAGGTCCCTGGTTTGGTGCTGGTTTCACAGGGATATTCAACTTACGAAAATATACAGAGCAGAACACATGATGATATGTGCATTTTCTATATGTATGTTGCAATTCTATAAAAAGAACAGTATTTGGCACTGAGCGGATTGTTTATGTACTTTATTCAAAAACCCCATAATTTGTGCTTTTATTTCCACTCTTGAAGAAACTGGGAAGCTGGGAAGATAAGTGAGTTGCCTAAAGACACACAGAGAGTACCATCGTTTGGACTTGAACTTCTGTCTTTCTGGCTACCGATGATTATGTTCACCCAACTCCAAACTGGTACCAATCAAATGCTAATGAAAAGCTGTTGGAAGATAAGAAAATTGTTTTTCACTTTGACAGAGTATAATGTTCCAATTTTGGGGTTACCCAATTGTCTGAGTTTTCACCCTTTTTAAATGGCCTATTTTGGGGCATGTAAAAATTGTGTTGCCTCTGAATTAGAAGATGGACAGCTGCAAAGGAGAGGAGGTGGGCAAGACACAGATCAAATAAGGTTGTAATTTTATAGATTGTCAGGCCACTGAGAGAGAAGTCTGAAAATACTGGTTAATGGGAAATTTTAGGACCACATGTTTGGATTGCATTCATGCATACTCCCACAGGACTATGAATAATCTAAGCCCAGTGAGAATTAAAGGCTAGGGGGTAAGGGGAACATACATTTTTAAAATGAATGAGACACTGCTCATTTTGGAAATCTTTCACAGGAGCAGCTAGCACGAATACTACATAGAAATGGAAAACAAGACAAGTGGCCATCTATCAGAAGAGAGGGAAAGGACTCTCAGGAAACTGCATCATTCAAGTATCAGTAGTTCTAACATTTGTTCAAACCAGAGGGAATTCTGGCCCCAAACCATGACTCTTTTGATGGGATCATGTAAAATCAAGAATTTAAGCCTAGATCAAAAAAGTCAAACCACAAAGCCGCACAGGTTGTTAATTATGCAAATTTTTTGGTAGTTGATTAAAAGTATGATTTCAAAATGCCCTGAATATAAATGACCATCAAGAAATGGCCCCTACTGGTATGATTGCAATTGAGTCCAGGGTTTCATAAGCAGATGCACTGCTATAAATTCTAAAGTTTATACTTGAGGATACTGTGGGGAAAGAGCTATTTAGAAATAGACCTGTTGGCTGTGTAGAATGAGTAGTAAGAGTCAATGCAATGTCACAAATCCTTAATTTTGACTTTAAGTTGCTGAAAGGAAAATACAGACTGCTAGATAGAAAGTGGCTTTTACTTTCGAAAATGGTGATAAATGCTACTCAATATAGTTAAAGAGAGGTATCTGGTGAGTGAGCCAAAGAAATCAAGATCATATACTGCCCTGCTTAGTAACTTTATTAAGGATTTTAAAGAGGGACAATAACAATTTCAGGAAATTAAAAAATGGAATATATGTATATAGCATAGATAATAAGGGGAGGGATAGTCACGATTTATATGACAAGGCGCTTTTTTCTTGTATCAGGGTCCTAGGCTAGGTACCACTTTTAAATCCTTGGGGACAAAAGTCGCTGCACCTGAAAGTGACAACAAAAGTACCAAGGGCACAAGTTTCAGAGGTTGAGGCGTGCCTGCGTTTCTCCACTTGCTCTCAGCTCTGCCCAGGATTATGCCCTCTGCACAGCCAGAAAATCAGTTCCTGGAGCTCACTGCCCAGCCCTCACCAACTCAAAGCCACAGACAGAGTCTATCTATGCCAGATCCTAGTCCAGAAATTTCTACCTGGGCTCAGTTCAACATGCAAGAGACATAAAATTCAGAAGGTAACGTAGGCATTGTTGCAAAAAAAAACAAAAACAAAAACAAAAAAACTCCTTTCTCCTTTAACTGTGCAAGAAACTTTTCACTTGTCCTAATTATTTTTTGTTATCGGACCACGTCTCCAGCTGTGCAGACCTTTTGGGGGTTAAAATGAAACAAAACAAAACATGGAAAGCGTTTACCACCATGTAGAGCTTAAATTATCTGGTGTACTTATACTAAATCAGTATGTCAGCTATTTATTAGGCAGTTCAACTAATGATTTCATGTGTTTTTACTTTTCCAACCAGTTGTTTTGATCTAATAATAAAAATGCATGCATTAGAGATGAGAAGCTTTTATGTGTTATTGTAATGGATTAAATAGGAAACAAACGGAAATCTCAGGATATCTCAGCTTCAAAGAGTATTATAATGAGATCTTCCCAGAGGAAAACTGGATTAAATAATGAAGAATTGGATTAAGGGATTGAGAAGGCTACTGTCTTTCGGTAACTAGCAGAACACATTCTCCAACTTGAAGATTCAATTGCAGCAAGAGACAAACTGAATATTTCCCTTGAAAATATGGATTGTCCAGTTTTTAATTGGAGTCCATGGATCAAGCTTTCAGGATCTTTGAAATTATATAGGAATTTATGAAAATGAATATATCAGTATGGGTTTATATACACATACACGCGTGTGTATTTATATGTATTTCTCCCCATGGGAGAGAAGAGATGTAACCTGCCTCATGTTAAAAGAATTTCATATATACACACCACAGTTTGCTTCTGTTCATACATATGAACCACAATAGCTGTTTCCTTAAAAAAAATAAATCCCATGACCTTTTTGCCCTACTAGTCTTAATATGTGAAAAGAAAAAAAAAGATTGCCTGTATGAAAGAGTTGATTTCAAGATGCAAGGCTAAATAAACACAAGTATAACCTGTAAAAGTTAAAACTCTGAAACACTGTCAGATCCTGAGGTTTCACTGGCCAATTTCCTCTTGTGAAGCAATTGTGTAGTGCTTCAGTAGGTGATCAGTTAGGGAATGATATTTTAGTACTCCTGATAATAAAGACCTTTTTAAAACGATGATTGAGTTGTGTTCAGATGCAAGGTGAATATTCAAATGCAATAAGATTACATAAGAACTGTCAGCATTGGGTGACACCTGAGCCTCACACAAAACTTAAATGCTTATTTAAATTGATAGTTGGAAAGCAACATGTAAAAAAAGGTGACTAGCTCTCTCTTTTCATGTTAAAAATATGTAAAAGTGATTGGCCTCAGGTCCCTTCACTATAAAATAGGGATAAAATAATCATACTTCATAGTTTTATTTCACTTTAATAGGCAGAAAATTATGCCCTAAGTTTGCACAGCTCAGTGAATTTTCACAAAGTGAACAAGTTCATGTAACTAGAGTCCAGACCAAAACAACAGAACATTTTAACATCATCCCTGTTTACGCGGCCTTCAGGTCATTGTACCTCAGTTTCCTGACTTCTACCCTCCTTCTGACAGCATAGATTAATTCTACCTGTCTTCAAACTTTATATAAATGAAATTGCACACCGCATTTATTTGTTCTGTCTGGTTTCTTTTGCTTAGCATTGTTTGTGAAATTTATCTATGTTGTGGCATGTAATACTAGCTTTTTCATTTCACTCTCTTTGACATTCCGTTATATGACTATCCCAGTTTTTTTTTTTTTAATTAGTTCGGACACTGTTAGATATACACTACTTCCAGTTTTGGAATAATATAGCGCCGCCATGCATATTCTTGGACATGTCTTTTATTGAACATATGCACATGTCTTCTGGCTATAGACCTAAGAGTGAAACTGGGGAAGCGGTTTTAGGGCGTACATACATTCAGGTTGATAAATATTGCTAAACCATTCTCCAAAGTGGTTGTATCAATTTACTTTGCTACAAGCGGTGTATATTAATTTGTTTTTCCATATCTTGACAATACTTGATATTGACTATCTTTTTCATTTTAGCCATTCAGGCTATGTGTAGCTGTTATCATTTTGTGGTTTTAATTTGCATTTGCCTAACACTAACAATGTGGAGCACCTTTGCGTATGTTTACTGGTTATTGGAAAGGCTCTTTTGTGACGTGCCTGTTCAAGTCTTTTGCCCATTTTTCTACTGGAGTCTGCCTCTTCATTGCAGGGATTCTTTATGTCTTTTGGACAAGAATTCTATAATATCTTCTCCCACTCTGTAGCATGTCTTTCACTCTCTTAATCTGTTTTATTGAGGAAAATGTTAATTTTAATGTTCTCAAATTGATCATTTTTTCCTTTATGATTAGCACCTTGTGTCCAGTTTTAAAAAGTTTGCTTATCACACAGATAAGGAGATGCTTTCCCATAGGCTTTTCTGAAATCATTTTTTCTTTCACTTTGGAACCTACAATTCATTTGGAATATATTTTTGAATACACTATAAGGAAGGGCCACGATTCATCTTGTCCATGTGGATACTAATAGGCTCAGCACCATTTTCCAAAATGTCTTTTCCTTATGAACTGCAAATGTAACCTTTGACATAAATTAGGTTACAGCTTATCAAATATGTGTGGTCTGCTGCTGGTCTCCCCCACTTCTTTGATGTGTTAGGCTATCCTTGTGCCAATAACTCTTTGTCTTAATTTCAATAGCTTTTAATAGGTCTTATTAACTGCTAGTGTAAATAAATCATCTGCAAGACTTCTGTGGCTATTCTTGGATTCTTACATTTCATGTACTATTAGAATGAGCTAGTCAATTTCTGCAAACAACAACAACAACAAAAACCCTATTATTTTACTGGGATCACATTCAATCTTCTAACATCTTTAATGTATTGATTCTTCCAGTCTATGGATCCCTTCTTTTACTCATTCTCTTACTTTCATTGTATTCAGTGTAGAGGGCTTATATACCTTTCATCATATTTTTGCATCTATGTTCAAAAGGAATTTTGCTAAGTAAGTCTCCATTCTTGTTATAACTTTATTAGGCTTTATTATGAAACTTATACTGGCCTTAGAGCATGTAAGAAAGTGTTTTTTTTTTTTTTGCTCTTTTTTGGAAGACTTTGTATAATATTGGTGTTTTTCCCCCTTATATAGTTGGAGGAATTTCATGTTTTTAAAAATGTTTTATTAAATGAGTTATTATATCCAAAGCATTTACTTAAGTGCCTGGTATGTGGTAAGTGCTATAAAATATTAGTTCAGCTTATGTGCTTGAACATCGATTTTTTTTTTACCTCATGTAAACCATGTGTACGAAGAAGCCAGAGTAACCAGAAACAGAATCCCAGGGCTTTATAAAGGGAAGTAATGTGCTTTCAGCCATTCCTTCTGAAGGCACTCTTCGGGATTTTAGCTTTCATTCAAATATCAATTGATTACTCAACTTATTTCCAGAGGATATTTTGCTTCAATTTTGCATTGGTTCTGTTGCTATACAGGTTAGATTAGTATTACAGAAAGAAGAGGTAGTATTGACAGAGGATCATTTTAATAACACGTTTATAACGCCATCGCATACTCATGAAATACTCTTCACAGGTAATAGACGTACACTGAGGTTATGACATATCTAATATTTTGCTGACTAAAATAATCCCATATATCTTCATTCATTCCTAGCCCCAGCACTCTCTTCCCTCTCTTTCTCCATGAAACTTTTCAAGAGTCACCTCCTTCCAGAGTCTTCATTTTCTTACCTCCAATCACTATTCAACCCTAATATAGTTTCCCTTCCTACCACTTCACTCTGATTTGTTTCAAGGTCTCCCTGAACTTCCATGTCATTCAGTAAAGGTCATTTTTTCTATTCCCAACTTATGTGACCTCCCAGCAGTATTTGGCCCTATTGAGGATACGCGCTTCATTGAAATATGCTCCATTGTTGAATTCTATGAGGGCACACGCTCACTGCTTTCCTCCCCTCTCGTTTATTCCTTTCTATTGACTTCTCTTTATTTCCATTTACACTCTTGAGCTCCCTCATCTTTATGTGGCTTTGAATGTTGAGTTCTTCAAGTGTCCATTCTTGAAAAGCATATTGCTTCCATCACTTTTCAATGCATTGTTGACTCTTAAATATATCTCCCAAGTATGGATATCCTTCTTTAAGCCTCTTACCCATTGCCTGCTTGGCATCTCCATTTGGAGGCTTCTCAGCACCTCACATTCAACACCATCTAAAACTATGCTTACGCAGTTGTCCCTTGGCTGTCCTGCAGTTCTCTCCTTCAGAAAGGCACCACCATCTGTATAGAGAGACCTTAAATCTTGTGAGACCTTAAATCTGACAGCCATCCTTAACTCTACCCTCTCCCTCCCTCTGTTGTCAAGCAATTAGTAAATCATGTTCACTTAATCTCCCAATCATCTCCCAATTTCACTCTCCTCCATCTTTACTCCCACGAATTGAAAGTCCAGGCCACCAGTGTTTTATCAACAATACTTGAGTAGACCTATAACCCTTCTTGAAAATCCCTAATTGCTGGCCTAGCCATTGCAGCCAGAAGAATCTTTTTCAAACTTAAATCAGGATGTCATGACTTTGCTTGAAAATATCTGTTTCATATCTAGCTTGACTAGGGGAATGCACTCTATTAAGTTATATCATCAGTACTTAACATACATTAAGTGTTCAGCATGATAGTTAAATGATAAATGACAAGAAAAAGAAGCAAAAGATCATTTAACTCTCACAAATAAGTACACTATTTTCCTCTGATATGTAGATAAGAACATCTCCAAATATAAGACATCATTTGAGTTTATATTGACATGGCCAGAGCTTCTAAATTGTACCTCACCAAATAACCTCTCCACTTAAGGCAAAAATTACTTTCCAGGACAGATGACGAATCTGTCCAGCTGAGTTCTCTGTAATGAACATGTTAGAAGGGCAGAGGATGAAAAACTGCCCATAACCCAGTCAGTTAGGCATGCATTTTTGAGCATCTATCAGGTGCATAGAAGGATGGGATACCTGGGGAGGGCAGCAGGAGCCAAGGCCTCTGCTAACTATGACCTATGGCAGGACATGGCAAAGGCCAGAAGATATATAAGATGAGATGGCACAAAAGAGAAGGGGGGGATCTCCTCCAGTAAGGGACCATGACAGCTTGTTTGGGAAAAGAGGACTTATGAAAGTATTGAAACATGGGTAAAATTTATTCAGATGGGAACTGGGAAGAGGTTATTCCAAGTGAAAAGAATAGTCTGAATGAGGATTAACCTGACATAATGTTGTTGGCACCTTCCCATGGCCTTGTGAGAAGTCACGAGCCTCAACTTAGGTGATGGCAGCTGGAACAGAAATGGACAAGTTAACAGGACTCACAGGTCCTATAGGAGGATATGGGTTGGGAGATAGGGAGAAAAGCATAAGGAATAACAAAAAAAAAAGAGTCTGCCTGAGTGAGTTCTAGCTGAGAAGACACCAGTATCAATAAAATAAAGCAGAGAGAATTCTGAATATTGGAATACAGATTGTGAAGACAGAGAGAGACAAACAATGTTGAGTTTCTGACCTGGCAGGTGTAGATGCCCTGCCAATTATCCAGGCAGGACTGGAAATGGGTAGATGAAGTTTGAGAAGAGAATCAGGAAAGCTAGTCAAGATTTCAACATTCCTACCAAAGTATCTTTAATGATTATATCGTGAGTCTATAATCAGAAACTTTATCAAAAGCATTCTGGAATCTTCCATAAAAGCTTCTGCCAACCTGCATGAATCTTAGCATTTCATGTATGGCTCATATTCATGCTTCAGATCAATGTCAGCTTAAATCAATTGACAATTGTTTTCTACATACAATCGATAAAAAGTTGATTCGGTCCTGCTCCTTTATCCTTGGCTGGTGTTTGTATCCTAAACTTAATGCTGAGAATCCCAGCCTGGCTACAGAGGAACTAAGTCTAACTAATGATGCCTTCTTGCAGGGCAAATTATTTCATTTTGAAATTCTATAGCAAATGAACAACAATAAAGTATTGGTTCCACTTTTAAATAAATGCGGGGCTATTTTGCTGCTGAAAGTTTTCATTCAAATGACTGATCAGATCTCACATGTCTGTTTAAAAATGTCTGACTTAGGTCATTACAAAATGACAGACTATGATAAACTAGATGATAGCTGGGGGTGAGACAATGAGGCATTATTTACACAGAAGATTGAGTAACTGGTTTAACAAAAGAGGTTCTTGGGTATCTATTGTACGTACAACTAAGAGATTTACTGGAGCTTTTATAATTTCTGCCAGGCTCTTTTTCCAACCAGCTTCATTAACTTGAAGTAAATCAAATCATGCAGAAATCAGGCGCAGGCAGAAAGCAATCCAGGAAGATACAATATGAAGAAAAACAGACACAGGATGATAAGGTTTAGAATCTTTGGCATTTTTCATAAACATTTTGTTTGAAGATTATTAAATTACAACCAAGAGGGGAAAAAAGAGTAAAACTCACTATTAAATCAGGTTCTTTTTTCCTCAACTTTTCTATTACTATACATATAATACAAAACTGCACATACAGTGTATGTGACAATGAAATACAGTCTTGAAAACTTAAATATCATTTGAAGAGGAAGATATTTGCATACATTTTATATATGGACAAAACTAGGGTTCCATCTTGGAGGAGGGGGTACTGTGCACTAATGGATTTTGCAGGGATCAGATACCATCAAAGGGAACTTTTGCAGGGCTAAGTTTCTAGGAATGGGACTCTGAGATACATTTTTATTGTGTATAGCTTCTTTTCTGTCCATAAGAGGAATGAAGGATAAATCTGAACAGCCATAGTATTCTTCCTTTCTGCCCAACACATGTGGGCAAATGAGGTGATGATAACCAGGTAAGCAGCCATATTTGCTGGTTCCTTGGTCCTCAGCTTTTATCTTTCTAAATACTCTCAGAATTCATTAAGTCGTCCTCTTTTTTTCTCTCTGAAGTTATACTCTGTATTTTGGAAATCAGAAAATGTTAAAGGCAGAAGAAATGGAGTTAGAAGTCAACCGAAGCTGTCCCCTTTTCAGATGTGGGAGCCCACTGGACCCTCCTGGGGCACTGGGCTGGGATGCAGGCTGGCACCCACCACTGCCGACTGCACTGAAATTGTGCGGCTCTGTCCTAAGTTATTACAGCTGGAATAAGCCTAAAGATTTGGACTAAAACAAGTAATCATTAAAAAAAATTCTAAAATATGCACCCTTTGAACAAATGGTGGGCATCAAAGACTTGTTAACCCAGGAGAAAACCTCACTTCATGAACTCAGAAAGGAGTGTGGGAGTGGGACATGGAAACAACCGAATCTTAAGGAGACTGCTGGAGGTGTGAAAAGAAGTGCAGGGTCGCCTCGAATCTGAGCGGTCTCTGGGCTCTTCTCAGGGAAGGTGCTCACCCCACGGTGGCCCAGCCTTAGCTCCTGCTTGAGAACGGACATTCGCCTTTCAGTCTCCAAATTGTTTCCTCTGGCTGGGCCAACCCTCCGTGCAACTAAGACACCCACGCGTGCGGGTGCATGCAAACGCGCAGGTGCCCCGGAGCACGTGACGAAGGGGGGAAAACGGAGAGGGGGCTTTGCACAGCACACATTTCAGAATGACACACGGGACCACTGATGGTGCGATGATATGGGTCTAATCAACCGAACACAGAATTGGGCGCTGGTTTCCAAGGTCGGTGAGCGTCCTAGGGAGCGCTGCGCTTCTTGCGAAGGGGACTCTGGCCGCTGCAGAGTTTCAATTCCGTATACTGCACCTGTGAAAACAAACAGAGGGGCGCGGGCACTGGGTAACCCTAGCTCACTGCAGTGTGTTAATGGCTCCCCAAGGACAAACCGAGGCAGAGGAAGGAAGGTTCAAAGGTAATGAATCATTTTCTAAACACAGGAACATGGAGGGATTAATTGCAGGAAGGATTTGAGAAGTCATGCATCATTTCTTGAAACCAAAATATTAAAAGCAGATTTTTTCTAATGAGATGCGTGGACTTCTACCTGCTCTCGGCACTGCTGGATGACTTTCCTTTTGTGTGTGCCAGTAGTGTTCAACCATGAGGCAGCTTGATAATTGCCTCTTGGGAATGTTTATCTTAGTATAGGATACAGCAACTTATGAAGAATCATTCACTTAAAAATATCTAAAATCTTAGGGAAAAAAATCTCAGCAAATTCTATGTTTATTTTGCCTAAAAGGGAAAATAAGTGTTGACTTTGATACTGGGCCCCAGACTTATAGAGATTTCTCTTAAAAATGAATTTCATTTATAATATAATGGCTGAAACATGTGTGATAAATATGAGTATTGGGGATTCCCCAGTGGCAAATTGTCTATCTTGTTATTAGAAAGGTCCCTTGGCAGTCCATGGAGGGGAGGATCTAACTAGCACGCTACATTATTGAGCTTAAATGCTCTTTTATTGTGTCTTCTCTGTATTCGTGCCAACTTCAAGTAGATGACAACTCGAGGACCAGTGCCTGAACCATGCACAGCCCTCCGGGGGGGTTCTGATGGGAATGTTCACTCTTTAAGGATACAGGCATGAACTCACACTGCAACCTAAGATCAGGAAATGCCCTGCTTTGGCGTGTGGGCTTTGATAGGCTGACTGTGGAATGCCTTATTTAAAACATTGTCTTGCAGACCACAAGTGCTCACTATTTTCAGCATTTGCACCAAACTCCCCAAGGACATTCCATTGCATTGGATAAGGTGAGCTAAATGTTGGCAAGAGAAGATAAATGAAAAAAGCATCCTTTCTTTAGAGTGTTGTGTGACAATCCCCTAGGGTGGCAGGGGATGGCCCATCTGTCAATATTCAATACAACACAAACAGAAGCCAGGTTCCTTTATATATATGTGTCATCTAATGCAAATAATTTTTACACACACACACACACACACACACACATATATCATCTGATGCAAATGTTAAAGAGTAAATTCATATTTATAGAATGTGCACTTAGCTAATAAAAGTTTAAAAAACGTCACGGAGTTTGCTTTTATCTCTACAAATTGATGGGGACTTGGAAGGAAGGGGAAAGCAACCATGAAGTGTTTCAGCCCCATATCTCTGCAATCCACCCAGAGGTTCAGGGAACCAATTGTTACAGTTACCCCAAGATAAAAATCAATACTTAATTTGGAATTTTCTCAGCTACCACAGGAATGTGTCTTTGACCATTTTGATATTTCATGACACAGTCTTCCAGCTACCTATTCTATGCTCTGTACTCCACCCCCCATCGTAGCTTCTCCTTCCTCTGGATACAGCAGCCTGACCGGTAGGGGCAACTCAATTGGACTTTCCAGTATTGTTGTTTGTCGTTAATCTCTGTGGACCCACAGAAATGGGACGCTGCTGGACTAAGTGACCATTACCTGAGAATAATACTTCTGATTGATTTCAGATTATTTCATGCTGTCTCTGCTTCTACAAGTAAGTGCATACAAGTAAGTGGGGCTTTGCCCAGAGCATTTCTAAATCTTCAGAGGGAACGGGCTAGAACTGAGACCTAACAGATCATTGGGGCAAACGAGAATCAAAAGAGTAATCCTCTTACCCCTCCTTCCCCTAAAATGCCTGTCATCTGGAAGAGGAGAGAAATAAGCAACACTCCCCCCAGCTTTGGGTATCTCTCTCTCACAATCACTGAGTCCATCTCATCCTCCTTTGGGAGGCAAACAATAAAAAATGTGATGAACACCACTGCACTGGGGCTGCGCAGTGTGAGTGCCAGATCATACCTAAGTAGCTCATTTTCAGGGTAATTTTCCCCAGTCATCTCATGCTTTGGACAAAGGCTTTCCTGCCACCTACCTGCAAGTCAGGCCTCTTTAAGGATTTTGTGATTCGTTATCTCAATTGTTCACACAGCACAGTCTCATGCTCCTCCAGCTCTGGGGCTGGCCAGGCTTCCACGCCGGGCCCCTGTTGGCCATTCATTACGTACCTTTTGAACATCAGACGGTGCCCTGGAGAGGAAGTCTAGTAGCTCATTATTGTCGATGGAATAGGGATTTCGAAGCTTCTTAGTAAATTTATTTATGCCTGAAAAACAGAAATACCAGGGGCATTCTTGTTTTATTCCTTCGTTTGTTCATTCATTCATTTCTCTTTAAAATTTATCTGACTTGGGGGGGATAAGCGATTCACAAGTAAAAATTAGTGTGAAAACAATTACTAGACCACAAGTCATGCACATGTTGCTGTCATGTGGAATCATTCACAAATGCCTTTTCTTGAAGGAATGAAGGGGTGTTGTAGAAGAGGGGCTCTGCCTTCTTCAGCTGTGAAAATCCCATTACAGTCCCAGCAGCAGGGCAGCAGAAACACACGCTCAAACTGCGGAGCTCATTGGCCTTTTTGGAATACGCTGATTAACAGCATCCTCTGCTATGAAAACATATGTCCCAGATGGGAAAAGGCCTTCATTAGCCCAAACAAGTCCCTGCTTGGAAGCTCCCGACGAAATGCAGTGGTGGGAGGTGGAGGCGGGATTTGTTTTTATGTTGTTAAAAAGGAACTGTGGAAATCTATCCAACCCCCCACCTCCACCCCAACTCATTTTCACAGGTTTCTCTCCTCTCACTGCAGAACAGAACTTGACATGTTGATTGCAGTTCCATGCTGCAGGAAACTGTGAAAAGTTATTATTGGAAAATTATCTTACTATGGTTGCTAACTTGATTTATGGACCGCAACACTGGCGCATGGGTTTGTCCGGGCAATAGAGGACACGCTAATTTAGGATGGGGACAAGGATAATTAGAAGCAGGGTTACCATTTAAGATGTCAACATGCTGCAGAGTTTCCCCCTCAGGTGGCTGCACTCTGGGCTTGGGGACATGTCTGACCATGCTCTGCCCATCGTGTCCTTTTTCTAACAGAGCTCCACTCAACCACCTTTGTCTCCTGTTCTGCTCCTTGGAGCTGTTTGGGCTGTATCCAGAGCTCATAAGCGCTGGTCTTTTTTTTTTTTTTATCAAATGTCAACCTTTTTTTTGGGTTGCTTTTTAGAAGCAGAATGACGAGATGGCCTTCTGAAGCTGTGCCACAGGGTGCATGTTTAACAAGGATCATATCAGTCCCAACGATGCTGAATGAATTCATAGCAAAAGTGTACACAGAATGGCTCTTACTTGGAAGTCAAGATAACATTTAACAGTTCAACACTCCTGAACAAGAAAGTTTTGATGTTTTCTTCTTTTATTAAATATTATTTTGCACTCACCTAAGGACTGGGCTTCCTCGATGGTATTAGGCCTGACATGATGTCAACCTCTGGCCATTTATTGGGATATGTATGTCTCCTTTACAAGTGGGACTCAGCAATCGTCCTTGAGAAAATGGCCCTTGGTGGTTGGGCAGGAGAAGCCTCCTTGTAAATGATTCCTAAAGTCAAAGCTGCATTATCCCTTTCTTCTTTCTACCGCCAAGCAAGCTTCATGTTTCTAGCTCAAATTTTCCCCAGAATTCCTTTGAACTAAAATACTCTCACTGTGTTATTCTAAAGACATTTAATTGTAGCATGGGCTTTCTGGCAAAAGAAAACAGACAAGGCAAAATGATGAAGGCAGACAAAGATGTATTGAGAAAAGATATATCTTCTATTGTTAATTATATATAGTGTGAGCATCTGGAGTCTTTACAATGAACAGCAAGGCAGGGATAATATCACAACCGATCAAAACACTGCATTCTTAGTCACTGAGAAGATTATAAACCTGCACAGTAGCTTGAATGCACCAATAAGGGCAGAAATCCTCTACAATGCACTGAGACTGTCTGTGTTTGAAAAACTTAGAACAAAAATGATAAGGAACTCAGATTGCATGTTGCAAAAGCACACCTTATTTTTTTAAGCTCTCATAGGCTCAAGCATTTAAGTAATTCCGCAATATCATCTACTGTGTGAGGCCAGGTGTCAAGAGATCATACACTCCTTGGTCATCTCAAAGGGACAATGGGAAAGGAGGAAAAACAAGGATTGTGGGCAGGAATACTTGAGTTCCAGTACTGGCTACTTCATATATTAGCTTTGTGATTTTGGACAAATCACTTAACCTTCCTGAACCTCACACTGCTTATATTAAAATTGTGATGAAAAGAAACTGTCCTGTATAGTTTCCTGGGTCATTGGGCAACATGGATGAGATATCACACTTCTACAACAAGGTGGAATCGTTATTATTGCTAATGTCAATAAGCTAAAAAAGAGAAAGAAGGTGGCAATGGAAAGGAATCTTCATACTGTTAGACATACGATCACACATCCAAGTTTGAAAGTTATGGCTTTATACAGTACCATGCTGCACATACCTCTGCACTATTTAATCTAAAAAAATATACACAAAAGAAAGTATGTCTGCTGTGGAAACTGATTTTTTAATGAAAAAACAAAACAAAGCAAGTGGAATCCAAATACCAAGGGATAACATTTGGGGAGGCATTAGCATTTAATGGCCCCAGATCATAAATTGACTAGATCACTGGTAGAAAGAACCTTCCAGTGCCCAGCACAGCCTGTAGAGTCAGGAGAGAGGAACAATCACTTGGCTGCTTTGCACATACGTCCACATGAGAACAACCATTTACAATAGGATTACAGCACTCTTTCTTCAGATATTTATATGAGCAACTGGCATGTAGCCCCAATTGTAATACATTGGTAGGTGGAGGCACAGGGTTCTTGCATTTATTTTTTTCATATACCAAACAGGGAGCACCTTCCATATAAAGATATTATACTATCAAATGGGGATACAAAGTTAGATAAGTCATGGTAACTTCTTGCAAGAAGCTCAAAATCTAGCTTTGGGAGTTCATATCTACTTTGGAAAAAAAGATCAGAAAAGAATAACTATTTGTAATGAAAATGTCTATGACATGCAAATACAAACATCTTAATAGTGACCAATATGCAGTACATATTTTTTTGTAAAGGAAATTTCATCTCTCTCTTAAATCTACTTTTTACTTAATTTGAAAAAAATAATCAAGGCCCACACAGAGAGGTGGCAGGCCCTACAAAAGTCATCTAAGTAGATTATAGGTGTTAATCCTGCAAACTCCCTCATTCATAAAATATTTGTCCAGTGTTTGCTAAGGATCTATTCCTAGCTGGACTAGGAATCACAGGGATGAAGAGGGAAGAATGTACATTATATCCCAAAACCTTACAATGAATTTGATGAGTCAAGGAATAGTCTACATGGTTGTTATAAAATTAGGCCATTCTTATGTGCTTAATGTCAAATAATTCTGTTACTAAAAATCACCTTTGCAAAACTAGTACTTGAGTATATATAATGTGGAAATATAGCGTACACCGTTATATACTTTTTTCCAAAGTGTTAAAAACACTTAACAGATCATTTTAGGATCACATTCATGTTTTAGGACTCAATGGAGATGAGTAAACTACTTAAAATAATAAATATTCTTCTGACCTTAATGAAGGTAAAAGGAACACTAGAAATTTAGGACATATATTGATCTTTTTCTACAAGAGGATGGTTCTCTGAAGGGGATACAATCAAATAAGAGATGTGCAAAAGAATGTCTTGGTCCATATTGGCTAATAACTCTTGGAAAAGAATAAGTTTTAATAGAATTGTAGAACATGGCCCTTGATGGTATGGCAGGTATTATATGATGAAAGGAGGCAAAGATCATGTATGACCGTCCAGGCTTTTGACAACATAATTTATGGAAAACTCATCAATAAATAGGAAACCCTGTCTGAAAGGTAAAGCTGAAGAACCAGACATAGAGTATAAAGCTTAAAGGGTTATTGTTGGCCCAAGAGAGTATAATAAACTTCATGATATTTAATCATTTCATCCATAAGTTGAAGGATGAGTACAGCAATGTTGCATTAAGTAGCTGCAAAAAGTTGGTAATGGAAAGTTGCCAAGATCTTGGAAAGTAAAGGCAGAAATCAAAGCCATTTGAGTAAACGGGCGGAAGGTTTAGAATTCCACAATTGGTGCTCAAAGGAGAAAATATAACATAGCCTACTTTGTGGAGGGAAACACGTATAAAAGAAAACCATGTATGCGTTGGAATGATAAAGTCAAGGGATAAAAGTGTTTAAGAAGCTGAACCTAGTCATTAACTTCCACCTACTTAAAAATGACCAAAACATTGGTTGAATGATTGCAATTTTAAATTATATTAAAATTTTTTGTCTGACCCCGAGCAGAACATTGAATTTCTAAATGTGACCAGTAAATGGATTTGGAAACAAATACACATAGAAAAAAATGGGGGAGGAATAAGATTATTCAGTCTATGAAAATAACATTCAGCACTGGGAATTCAGGGAAACACTTCTACAAAATATGTCTTCCTAATCTGTGGTCGCTGAAGAGCTCCACTTTCTCTCTCTCTCTTAGGAAATAAATATGGATCAATGTGCAAGAGTTTTTGTAAACAAACAACAAAAAAGAAAACACAAAAAAACAAAAGTCAAATAAACAAAAACTGAGCATGAATACAAGATGATTTCCCCTAGAGTGAAGGTCATCAAGTATTAAAACAGACTTCTGAAAAGGGGTCAGAATATCTTTTCCTTTTCTTGGCTTCTATAGGGAAGGGAGGCTTTTGACAAAATAGAAACTGAATGGATTGTGTTCCCTCAGAATCAGTCGACTTAATACATTTTATAAGCTGCTCTATGTCTTTCCCATTTCTGAATGCCCAGGTTTCACTTTCCTTGCCACCATGTTCCACTTTTGTGGATTCTCCTTGGACAGGTCTATATTTAATGGTTTTAGAAAGGTTGTAGCTTTTCCCCCAGCATTTGCACTCTCTGCCTTTCCTTAGCAGGATAATCTTGCGATGAATGAACCTAAACACAAAGTCGCCCATCTTTGTAACTTCTCTGAACATCTTAACTCTGAAAAATTCCCAGAAGTGATGATGGTTGAGAAATCAGCAGCAGTCACAGGAGCCAAATAATAGAAACCCAGGACAAATAGTTTTATGGAGAAAGGTTGACTGCTTCTCCCAGAAATAAGTTACTGCAATTCCCTCCTTCTATCGCCTCACCTAGACACAGGCCCAAACATTCACAAAGCTGTTTGTATTTTGTCCAATTGCTAGCTTGAGTATTAAATCAAGTCATGGACTTCATTTCAAGTATTCTGTTTTTGTTCCTATTTTTTAAAACAATTAAACTTGATACAGGCAGGTAATATCCCCTGCTAAATAATAGCTTCCTTTCCTTTCAGGCATGGGAAAGAGAGTCACGGAGTGCCCTCTCTCCCCTTCCCTGAACACATCTGGATTTAAGCTAGGTTATATTATATATATATTTTTCTGCAGTAGAGAAGACATGTCAGGAGCAACCTGACAGGGGCCAGAACTACTTTTACTTAATGTAAAGGGGCTAGATGCAGGTGTTTGCTCACTGTTTGAATAACAGTGCTTCTTGAAAATTATTGGGCAAAAACAATATTATTCAAGGATATTTATGCCAGTGAAAAACCAAAGGGAAACAGCATGCACAATCACATTTTTATTTGATCACAATTATGCAAGAGGCATATAAATATCTATGCTGATAGTCTGTGCAACATGGCCTTTTCAAGGAGGTCTTGGAAGTTTTTGTTGCCAAAAGGCTTTTCCTTATCCCATATTTATTTGCCAACAAGAATATATTTCAAGTTTATAGTCACACTTTAAAAAATGAGTTTCTTACCTGGAATCAGTTGCTAGCAAAAAGACCATGCCAAACTTACCCCAGATTAAAATGATGTACCTCAGGGGGATGAAATACAAAGCGATGGTGGCTACTGCCAGGATCAAACAAGCCAGGAATGAAAGGAATGGGACCGTCCAGTTAAATGTGCTGCAGACAAACAACCATATAGATATCATTTCCTCTAATGTTCAGGAGCTGTCGTATATTCATCCTGCCATGTTTACTTCATAGCTATACAAATTATAAAGGCCCGTTGGGAATGGTTCTTTAAATACCTGGAGATAAAAGTCTGTCAAACTGATTGGGCACTGGAAAACCATAAAAACATTTTTGATGAGACAGTTAGAAGACCAATTACAATTCAAGTTATCAAGTTTCTTGTTTTTATTTTTGTTTTTGTGGGGTTGTTGGGCTGTTTTGAGGGAAACAGCATATAACTGTTAGTAGACATTTAATATGCACCAGCCATTGCACTAACATTTTTCATATAGTTGGACGATAATGCCTCACAACAATTCTGCCAAAGTGAGTCTTATCCCCATTTTACAGGTGAGCAAATTGAGGCTGAGATTATCTAATTTCTGCTTATATTCACAATTTCACCAGTAGTATGAGAAAACTCTTGTTGCTTCACCCTCTTGTCAAGACTGATTATAATCAATAGTTTTAATCATTGCCCACTGAGAGACATAATAATATATATTTAAATGTTTACTTCTTTCTTTTTCTTTAAGTTATGAGCAAATTTGAGAACTCTTTAATATGCTTGTTGGTCATTTAAATTTGTTCTTCTGTGATTTCTAGCTTATTTTCTTGTTCAGAAGCTCATATTTAGGAAAATGCATAAGAAAATGGAGTTATAAGCTACTGACTTGGATTTAAGATCAGATCCTATTTCTAATAAGCTAAATGACTTCAGGAAAGTGATTTTAATTAATCTCTTTTATTTTTTTAAAGAAAAGGGAATAATGAAAGTATTATATCATAGGTGATTTGCTAGAATTAAATAAGCAATTGCTTTCCAAGTAGTTAACTTAGTGTCCAGCAAATTGTAATAACTCAAAATATGTAAAGCAATTATTATTTGTCAATTTTCTCTTTAGACATTTTGCTTGGCTTTTTCCTTAGTGGTTTAAAATATATATTTTTTGGATATTAAAGAAATTAGTCCTCTGTCATGTTTGTTAGAAATATTTTTACACTTTATTGCTTTTTGACCCTTTTATCTTGTTTATGAAGTCTTTAAGTACAACATTTTATATATTTTCTCATGATTAAATTTATTAAAACTTTCTCCTTTTTGATTTTCTAGATTTGTTCATACATTAAAAAACCTCCCCATCCAGTGATTTGACATTATCTATTGAAGAGTCAATATTTCCCCCACTATTTTAACATGCCAGATTTTTGATATTCTGAATTTCTATACGTATGTATGGTCATTCTTGACATCTCTCATTTTTGAACTTTTAGTAGAACATTTGGAGGACAATTTTGTATTGTATATGAAAATATTATAAATATACTCCACAATTGTTCCAACTAGGCCATTGTAAGAAATTTCACCTTCAGATATCATTGCACAAGTATACAAAGACAGTATGTAAATGTCTGCTGCAGTATGGTTTGGAATAGTTAAAAGAGGAAATAACCCAAGTATCATCAATAGGAAAATATCTAAAAAAATTATGCTTTGTAGCACTATATAACTGTTAAAAAGAATGAGAATATGACACACACAAATCAGCTGCCAACCACAGAAAGAGCATATTAGATATAGCAGAAAACTAAATTGCATAAATAGATGGGGGAGAGAGATAGATAAATATGTATGATAGTTATTCAAAATATTCACACAGGTAGAAATCCCATACATATAGCTTTTTACACTGAAAATAATATCTTTTTTTATGATCACAAAGCAATTAGGCTAGAAATCAAGAACAAAAAGATAGCTAGAAAATCATCATATATTCGGAAAGCATATATTCCCTTGGCCAGGGAAGAAATCAAAATGGAAATCAGAAAATATTTTTTAGTAAAATTTGAATAATGAAACTATCACATTCCTAAAATTCTGGCATGGAGCTAAAGCTTTAGTTAGAGCAAACTGTATAGCTAGCTTTAAATGTTAATGTTGGAAAAGAATAAAGGTTAAAAATAAATTACCTAAGTATCTATCTCAAAGTGTTAGGGAAATGAATAATAAATTCAAGTCAAAAAAGTAGAAGGAAGTAATAAAGATAAGAGTATTAATTAATGAAAAACAAAAGAGGCAATAGGAATGATCAAAAAAGCCAAAATGTTAGTTCCTTGAAAAGAATGATATAATTGATAAATCCCTGTCAAGAAGCAAGAATAGAAAACACAATTCCTCTCAATGAATGCAGAAAAGTATGCTTGACAAAATTCAGCTCTCATTCACGATAAAAACTCTTACAAACTAGAGAAAAAGGGAACTTCCTCAATCTGAGAAAGCATATTTATAAATACATATGACAAACATTCTTTCTTACAGGTAAAACATTGAAAGTTTTCCCTCCGAGATCACGAATGAGAAATGAATGCCCCCACACCAAAGTTGTTGAACACTGTAGTAGAGCTACTAGCTAGTACAATAAGGCAAGAAAACAAAGTAAAAAGCATAAGGACTGGAAATTAAAGAACTTATTTCCACATAATATGCTTATGGATTAGAAAATCAAGAGCACTCTTCCTATAAATTAAGATAAATAAGTTTCCCAAGATTATTACATATAAATTCACTGCATGAAAATTTCTTGTAGTTCCATATACCAGTAACAAATAGAATATAAAATTTGACAAAAGGTCACACTAAAAGTAGCACCACATAAAAGAAATAAATCTCACAAAAGATGCATCAAATTCTATATAGAAAACTCTAAAATAAGCTAAATTAAAGAAGATATAAATAAATTGAGGGCTATACCATGTTCATATATATTGGAAAAATTAAAATTTATCATGATGTTAATTCTTTTCCAATTAATGCAAACTTTATGAAGACAGCAATAGGTGTGTGTGTGCGTGTGTGTGTGTTTGTGTGTGTATGTGGAGGGCTGTATATGTTTTTGATGGATGCTAGAAACAGAGACAAGACCAGATTCACTGACACAAAGAGCCTTTTAGATTTGCCCTCCCAATAGCCAAGTCAGATGCATTCTTCCCATAGCAATTTATGATTTTAGGGAAAAATGTTCAAACAATAATGGGGTATTCACTAGATTTGTTTATTTAAGCATAGAGGAAGAACTTCAAGGCAATTTGCCAAGAATAATATTCATAACTATATTTAAGTGATTACTGCATGCCGTTCACTGGTTTAAACCCTTTTATTTTTAATTCTCCCAAAAACTGAATGAAGGAGGAATTATTATTATTAACCCCATTCTACAGATGAAGTCATAAAGGTTGAATAACTTGTACAAGATCACTCCTAATATAAGTGACAGGACTGGAATTAGAACCTAGGAAGTTGGCTCAAGTGAATCCACATTCACTGCCTCTATAGTAGGCACTTTAGATAATGTAAGAAGGCACATTTTACTCATTTGGTCCAGCTGAATATTCCTGTCTATAAAATTGTAGATTTAATTTAAATACATGATATAGTAATATTGCTAACACTAAAAAACTTATTACACCTTTACTCCAATTATCATGGAACATCATGAAGTCTTGGTATTCCAGAGACCACACGATACTGAAGAACCTTGGGAAATAAAAACTTTTTCATAACTAAATCAAACTATTTGTAAAACATTTGACACATTCATAGACTTCTCCAGTGTTCCTGATTTTAGAGCTTTCTAAATCCTACAATGGAGATCTCTAATTTGGGCAGTTCTGAGATAAAGGACTCAAGGCTCTCAATTAATGAGAAAAATTAATGAAAAAAAATCATTTAATCCTGGTGGGCTCACTAACATGTGGTAAGAATATCATTCCAAAACCTCAGAACATTTAACAGAAATGACTGCGACCACATTCTGGTAAGGTGAGTTAGTTGTAAAATCATTCTCTAGCTCCTCCCCCAACTTTCCGCCCCAAGAGATTGACTTCTTTCCAT
This sequence comes from Myrmecophaga tridactyla, assembly GCA_004026745.1. Lineage (NCBI taxonomy): Eukaryota > Metazoa > Chordata > Mammalia > Pilosa > Myrmecophagidae > Myrmecophaga > Myrmecophaga tridactyla. The sequence continues at coordinate 58,472 of PVIY010007191.1, forward strand.
CAATGGGGTCATTATTTTCCTTGTTTCTCAGACTTGGGTAAATTAAGCCCTCTGACTCCTCTTTCCAAGGGAACAAAAACTACTAGTCATACAATTCTGTAGAGTTTTCCTTTGTAATGCCTCCCACATGATGCTTTACTTCATATTTGCGTAGATTTCAAACTAGCTTGTCAAATCTCTCCTCATAACTGGGTTCTGGTTACCTCTCTAGTCTTTTTGCCTTCATCTTTTCTCTTTTTTACCTGTCACTCTCAGATCTAATAGGAGTTGTGCCAATCTCCCATTTCCCATGGACTCGCTCTGATTTAAACTGCGCTTAACCTGTTTTTCCTACTCTGTTGCTTAGTATTTCTCAATACCACTTCCTAGCAAGGGAAGTTCTACTTCCCACAAATGTGCGTGAAAAAATCTTACTTTGGAATATTTGCAGGAATTACTTCTCTGTTCTTCTAGGTCTTTCTGAATCTCACCATCACATCCATGGATATTTTTCTAACCACCCAAGAACACAAGGATTGGAGTCACCACTCTACAGTGATAGAACATATAGCATACATTGTGTACTTCTGACCCATCCTGTCAACTGCCCAGGATCATAAAGATGCTACATATTGAATAAATGTTTTAGGCTGATGTACATGTACATTTGAAGTTGTGTAATATTAGAGGGCACAGAGTAGGAAACTTAGCAAGCACAGTTCAATCCATGTAAATGCAATAGCACTGGAGCTCTCCTTACCAGTATCAAGGAAGCCTTGCACGCTGAAAGTTTTATGTAATTCTATTTATTTGTGCATTGCCAAAAGTTGCATAAAACTTTTCCTGGTGCTTAGCACTGAATTACAATGGGATTCCAACAGAGTTACACATGACATCTCACTTGAATGCCCAGCGGGAACTTTAAGGTCACTGTAATAATGAATGGCCAAAGAATTAATAGGAGTTGAGCCATATGAGCCTTCCTGTGTCGCAGCTGGGCAGAACAGTACTCTGTTCATGGCTGAAAATACGTTTCGGACATGTCCATCCCAGCTGTGCTGGGCACAGCCACCCCTCAAGCGCGCTCGTGGAATTGGGGGCCTGTTTATATCTAACTGCCCTCTCATCAGCCACATTTCCTCTATTATCAACTACACAACAGCCACATTTGTCTACTAATGACATTCAAGCATGCAGACAGTTGTACCAAATAACAGGCCTTACTTCCTTGCTCTTGCCTCCTTCCTCACACCCTCTCTCCTCATTGCTAATGCAGTGATTCACTCAATTTTTTTCAATGACTTTTTCATCCCTTCCAGTGTCTGCATGATCTGTCTCCACTTATCTCTCCTGTCTCACTTCTAGTCATTGCTACTCTATCTTCCACTCTCTATGGTAAAGACACATTACATTCCCTGTAACTTGGGCTTTGAGTCTATAAACAAGGGCCCCTACCTCTCACTCATCAATTCTTTGCCCAACTATCTCTTCCTAACTTCAGAGATGCTGACAAGTTGTTGCTTCTTCAGAATTATTCTCTCAATATATCTGCCTCTCTCCTGTATCCCTTCTTGGGCTAATCAGACAGCCCCAGCATCCCATCTTATCTCATCTAGCACCAATCTATGGAATTCTCATAGTCTGTTACCAAATTTTCTCCCTCGTTGGAAAATAGATTTCTACAGAATAATAACATCACAGTGTAGAAGGCAGGTTCAAATCTAAGCTACAGGATTTACTAATATTGTATAGTATGACACTGGATCCCATTATATCCACTCTGGACTCAGTTCCTTCATATGTAAAATGGGAATACAAGCAATTCTTATTCAAGAGGATTGTTGGAATGATTAAAGGAGTTGATGTGTAAAGGGCTTATAATGGTGTCTGGTTGGCACATGCTATTAATTTTTGTTGCTGTTATCGTCGTTATTATCGAAATATTTCATATTCTTCAACTAAGTGTCCGACATAAGTTAACTGATAGTTGAATGAATGAATGAATGAATGATTTCTATTTCATCATCATTTCACTGTTTTCTACTTCTGTTTATATTTTTGTTAAACATTTTGGAAGTATTTTCAGGAATCACTTGTCACTTATACGAAATTTGTCAATTTAGATGAAACCTGGGGAGGCGGAAATAACAGATAGGCACAGATATATGTGTGACTATTCTATTGCTCTTTAAGTTTTCTTTTGTCAGGCACTGATATTGGGAAAAACGATGCATAACTTCAATAAAAACTGACCAAACTGTTTTAATGGTGGTTTTTAAAGTTTTTTTTTAAATAAACATTTACCATTCTAATAACAAATGGGATTTCAAGGGAAATTTCATTTAATATGCACCTGAGACATAAGATCAGTATCAACATGGAAAGTTTCATATTAGCTATTTATATTTCCCGACATTAATCCTCATTTACTGAATTCCCTACATTTTGAGGAACAAAACTTGCATTTTGCTTTTAGTATTAATTTTCACATTTTCTTTACCCATGCAGTTCTTTAATATTTTCTTTTCTTAAAGAAACTCTTACACCAAAGGCTAGAATGATACATAAAAGCATGACTGATGTAATAAGAAAAACTATTAACTGATCTATAGGAAGAACAATATGGCTGACACACCCTGAATTTAAAGAGGGAAAGAAATAAACTCACAATTTAAAGGAAAAAAAATACATCTTCCTGTTCAGTGGTACCAAATGAAGGGTAAGTTATACAGAGTATGCAGAGTTCACACTGTGTGAAATAAAACAAATATCTTTCTTCCCCTGTGAGTCATAGAAAGAACCTTCCTCAACTGCAGTTCTATGAGAAAATTTAGCCTTCACACTCTATGGTGGGTATAGGCAAACTAAAGGTTGGATTTGGGTCAAATCCATTTGCCATCTGTATTTGTAAATAAAGTTTTATTGGAACACCCATTCATTTACCTATCATCCATACCTGTTTTTATACTACAATGACAGAGCTGAAGATTTGCACAAGAGACCTTAAGGCCCATAAAGCCAAAAACATTTGCTCTTTGGCCCTTTACAGGATAAATCTGTTGACCTTTTTCCTAAAGCATCTATATATGTGGGGAATTAACTTCGTGTTTCTGGATCTATGATGGCATTAATTAGGCATCATTCTTTTGAGAAATGAAAAAAAAATTCACTCAAGGCATGTACTGTGTTCCGTGATTCAGATGTGCTTCCCTTTCATAGGGTAACCATACTTTATCTCCCAAACCGAGATATTTTTGAGAATGAAAGGGGGCACAGTTAATTATGCTGTCATGATTTGTGATATTTGACTGGGTATCACCCCAATTCTGACAAATTTGTGACATTTGAATGGGTGTCACCCCAATGTCCCAATTCTGAGGCATTGTCCAACTGTGAAATTGACAAACTCAAAGAACTAGTCATCCAAAGTAAAACAGGACTTGCTTCCACCATTTTTTTTTATTTTTATATTACCTGACGACTCTTCCATTGCTTCAGAAGCTGTCCCTATATATGGCAGTACAATTTCAAATAACACATTACATATGTTGAACTTACTTTTTAATTCTTTCTCCAAAAGAAGCGATTTCCTCTAAGATGTTTTGAACTGTTGAAACAATATCTTGCACCATATAGATTCTTTCAATTAATCCCTTTTTCTCAGATTCCTTGAAAACATAAAAAGATTTAGCTCAGCTACTTCATTTTTATTGTACTTCTATAAAGTTTGCTATACCGTGTTATAATAACATGGTTAATTATCCACAGTGATTTCAAGAGATAAATTGCATTTTTCCCAACTTGAAGGTTTATTAATTCCCAAAATCTTTGCTCACTTGTCAGATACTACCAATCATAGGGTACAAGCCTTGGTTGTTACCTCAACACCATGAGTTCATGAATGGAAGCCCTATAGAACCAGGACTTCATTTCTTATAGAAGCTGCTGATTCTCTAAGACAACTCTGCAATCCATTCATTTGACTGACCCTGATTTCCTTTTTGTCTTCAGAAGTATGTGAGTGATTCCTCTCCCCTTCTCCCATTTCAGTTGTTCAGAAATGTTTACACCCGGCAACAGCATGGCATGTTGCATGTCCAGATAATACATTACTTAGCACTAGGCCTTCCCAATCAAATCTGCTGCCTTCTTAATCATGTTTTAAAACCACTGCACTTTAATGAACGCTTCAGTCATCTTTTGGCCACTATAAACCTCAAAAGAAAGAAAAACCCTAGATTCATATATGCTGTCGGTTGGTTTCATCTATTTTTCATCTATAGGTGACAATCAATAACGATGACTCATACAATAAGTGGGTCATAACAGATGCATATTTAGCATCCGTAGTATTTGAAGTCTTCCATGATGATAGTCAGATCCACTTACTGAGTCTACACAAATTAGATTATTTTGTCCTGTTATAAACTTTACTGACAATATTAAGCCATGATCAATTCTTAAGGATCAAGTTTTGATAAAAATGAATTGTAGGACATTATGGAAAATAATTTACCAATTAAAATTTTGCAGAGTACACTGCGATTATCCAAGACAGTAAAACAGAATGTGTGTGGATAAAATGAATAATGGCTAGTTCAGACTGAATTAAAAAACAAAAACAAAAACAAACCAGGACTCATGACTGGCATTCCCTCTTATCCAAGCACTATTGCCATGAGATGCCCCCAAATGTCCAGAAAATTATTCCCTGTGAGAATGTTCAAAAATTAACTTTTTTTCTTTTTTATGGAATTGGAAGAAAACAAATTCATCTTTCTCGGCCTCTAGAGTCTAGCTTTCGGGAAATATTACCCTTACTTTGCATACAGAAAATCTTAAGTGTGTTTTACCATGTTAAGTAGCTAATGCTTATAAACATAATTTAGAAATTACTTAAATGTTCGCCACAAGAAGGTTCCCCAAAGTGTGTTTTACACTATTTCTTACATTCTGATACCATATTCGAGTTCCTATATGAAGACTGTTCTCACTGAGATTTAGCCAGTATCCTCTCAGCTTTTGTCTACCTGGATATGTGTGTGTGTGTGTGTAAAACTTAACATATACACCTTAAAACTATCTTAACAAAACTTTTCTATCTAGAATTTTATTTGCATTATAATATACTAAATTATTGAGCAAATACATCTGAATAAAACATTCCTATAGTACCCTTCTGTACAGCAAAAGGGAATGAAATTTCATTTTCATCTTGTAGTTTCTGTTCTATCCAACTGGACCCTGGGATGGAGTGAAGGGGACCCGAGAGCGCTGATATGGTAGAAGTTCCTTCTTGTTTCTGCCCTTGTTACTTTAGATGTTTGAAACAAGATCAAAGAGGGAGGCAGAGTGTAGGGCATGGCTGTTCCCACTCCCAGTCCAGTCCAGTAAAGAGTACTGGGATGGCCTGAGTAACTGCTTACCATCTGATACGTATTCCTTCACCAACTGTTCTGTATATGAGGAGAACTCGGGCTCGTCTTTTACCCTTACAATATCATGCGTGTGGATAAAATGAATAACCACTAGTTCAGACTGCCTGACTTTTAAACATTTTTCACCCTATTTTTGAATTCCTTATTCCCCTTACTCTCTCGCTGACTCTAATTCTTCAAACAGTTTGTGTTAAAAATTAGATATGCTGCCAAAATGTCCTAATTCATGCTGAGCAATACACGGACATCTATTAATGGGGCACAATGGTGAAAACCCATCTGTGTCTGCCACATAAGTATTCATGTTTATAAAAGAGCATTTGAAAGTACCAGGAAATTTGACCCAAAGGTCAAAAATAGCTTCCTCTTTTCGACAGCACACAGTTTAGGTCAAAACAATTTATTGGAAAAATGACTCAAATTTCCCTAAGCCACAATTTCATAAAAATGTCCTATTTCAGTTGACATATTTTCCCCCATAAAACACCCAAATACATAGATTCTGATTGTGAAGGAAGTATGAGCTAGCACATCAAAATAATAAGTGATTCTCACAAAAGCCTTTTTCTGTTTAATGAATTTGAAGTTTTAGCTTGAATATTTCAATATCCAAACACTAGGATAAGAGTCATAGTATAATATGTTATATTAGGGTGACAGGATTATTTATCATCCAACCTGGTATACTTTTAAGTGTGGAAGTAATCAAATTTATATAATTTTTGAAATATTTTCTTATCATACAAATGGGGTTTATGGTATTGGTGGACCTCTAAAATTATTTCAGTTTATTTTTTTACCTATTTTCACAAATAAATCGTTTTAAAATAAAACCAAAAAATATTGCAAATGAAAACACAATTGTTTATATTGACTACCTGAATAATTTTAAATGAAACATGCAGAATAAGCATTCCATATCTAGTATATGAAATACAGTCATGTATTTAATTGGTTTCAAAGTTATATCTGTCTATACTCCCATGTCATGGTTATTTTTCTGAAGAGTGTACTTTATAAAAAGCATTCTTCATTTCTAATATTTTCATGAAATGCTTTTAATTATCTTTAGAGTTATATTTAGTGGTTATTAAACTAACATCTTCAATTAACTCTTCAGTGTAGTCCATAATTTTCCTTAAGAAAATGTTCTCTCTCTAGGCACTAAGATACCTGGTAAACTCACAACAAAATTAATACATGCAGATTCTTATCAATTATATTTCAATATTGAAATCTGTATTATTTCAGCCGAAATATTTTCAAAATCACTATATTTTTATATCCACTATGCAAACTTCTCTGTCAAATACTTTTTCAAGACAAAAGTTTAAATCAGTTGTATCTATATTCTTTTGAAAGCTTAACAACATTTAAGTACTGAAAAATAAATCGCTTCTCAGTTTCCTTCCATTCTTCTACAGAACATAGCATTATGGTATTAAACATAGGAATACCATCGAAAGCTTTTCCCCACAAATGGAGATAATCCAAGAGGTAAACACTGAATCATGGACAACATTTAATAAAATTGTCTTCCTTTTTGCCAGCTTTAAAAAATTAATTTCAATGCATTAAATGCTTCTAAAGCTGAACTACTTGGCACTCAGTCATTGAAGATATTGATTAAAATTTTTCAACCGGTTATGAGCAAAATGCAATGATCTTTCAAAGGATTTCTTTTTCCACAAGACTGTTCACTAGCTCTTGGGAATGCTTAGGTTGAAGAGAGCTGTTCAAAAGCTCAAACATTCCTAAAATCAGGTTGATGATGAACATCAAAAAGATAGTGCATGCTATCATGCTAAAATACAATTTTTATATTTGATATCATTTCGTCCCAAATATTTTGTTGTTTTCTCAACTCCCTCTCTTATTCTCTGTATATGATATTTATTCAGCAGACACAACCGATTCTAATCCAATTGCTGGAGCATTACCCCTTGTTCGGAAGAAAATGTAGATTATGTGGGTACCATGGCCAATTCCAAGGGACACTTCTGCCTGATGGATTCTTCCATTCTATAAGAATATTTTTTAACCAGGATGTTGTCCTCCATCAAAATCTGCAGTGCTAAACGATTAAACTAAATTGACAGTGGCATTCCTGATGTCAGATGAATCATCATTTACAAAGTTACCTTACTTTGATTCCATATATTGCATTAAAACAAAATCAATTTCAGAATGAATTTATTTGATGTTCTGATTGAATCATTTGATGGCATGCAGATAAGTCTCTGCACAAGGTTCTTTCTCTGCTACTGGAGCCAACAAATGGACAGCTTCTTTGTCATGTTTCATACATGTACAAGGGAAAAATGGTAATGGAAAATGAGATAGATTAATATGGAAAGCAGTCATTTGATCTAAATGAAAAGTCATGCTCCTCAGGGACACAGGCAAGTACACCTTTTCAGCCGCATGTATTAAATCATGTTTTCAGGCATGGTCTTCTTAAAGTAACTAATGATTATTGAAGCAGCCTTGTCTTCTCTTTACAAGTGTGTGTGGCATCACCACATTCCCCAGGGTGGGTGGGAAATGCAAACAAACATTTTGTACAAGATACACGCTCATCAGCAACCATCTTGGGGGAATGGAATACAGGTACTTGATTATACATTAAAATGTGCTCTTTGTATTTATTTATTGTTTACTCACTGCTGTTGGAAAAGTTTACTACAATATTTAAAAAGGCATTATCAGACAGTAAAATAAACAGCTGGAGGTTTCCTCAATACAAGGGAAATCAAACATTCTAATGAGGGCTTTCTACTCTCTTGTCAATGGAACTGCATAAATATTGCTTATATTCACCATATATCTACTCTAGAACTCGTATTTCCCAGTAACTCTTCTGAAGTGGTGGCTTGGAGACTTGATGCATCTTAGAGGCCCGGCAATGTCCAGACACAATAGGTTGGTTCACCGCATGGCTGACTGGGCGGCTGCCTTAAATGCTTCTCCCTCACTGCCTGAGACAAAAAGGGGTTAGGTCATCAAAGAAAACTGTTTTATCATGAGTATCTAGCAAGCTTTCCTCTAAAGGGAGGCTTAGGGTTTTTGGCTCTGGATAGAGTCAGGAAAATAGAAATGGGGTCTCCTTGACTGTTACATTTAACCAGGTGTTGGAGAGAACTCAGGCCACTGCACATGCATCTCATGGGCTACTAAAGAAAACTGTGGCAGAAGCTGAAAGCAAAACCTGAAAGCCTAAGCAACTGAGCCCACTTTGTTTTAACGGAAATACTGAATTCAACACTTAGTAAAAACAAATGGGGGAAAAAATCAGTAAACTGATCTTCTGTGCAAAAGGGGGCATATCAAGTCTACCCTTGATTTTATTAGCACAGAAAGGAACTAGTTCTTTCCAGAGTGTTCTTCAGGAAGGGGAGGAGAAACATTTTTGTTTGTGTTTCTACCTCCTCCTGGAAATCTCTGCATGAGGCACCCGCTATACATACGAGAGGGGAGATATACATCTAAGGGCAGGTATCTTTATGATTAGTGATACATGCAGGTTCTATTCTCTGAATGACTAATAGCTTTTGGGCAACATCTGTGTGTTTATTAAGGTATGGTAGCTTCTATGCTAGAAGAATGTGATATTCACATTTTCATACTCTGGAATAGTTCATGAATATCTCCCATAACCCACCTGTTATACAATGCCTTGCTCTAACTGGTGAGACAGAGACTCCCTTCTATGGCTGTATCTTTAGACCTACTGTGGTGGGCACATCCTCTGGCACTTATTTGATGGAGGAATGACTGGATGCAGAAGAGAGTAGGGAGTCAAGTTAAATAAATTAGTCTGCCAAAGGATGATTTATATCAACTAGGGAACTAAGCAAGTACTTAGAATTTGAGAGAAGATTCCAGGCCTCAAAAAAGTTAGCAAAATGTTAGAAAAGCCCTACTCCAGTTTACTGGTTTTTGTGATGTCTTCTAGGGAGGCCAGCCAATACTGAAACGTTTTTGTTCTCTTGATTTGCATAACTTCTCTATCCATTTAATCGTTCTAGTGGCAACTGTTCTTCTCACCATCTGTGCTGAACCATTTACCTCATTTAATGTGATAAACTATTGCTTTATGGGTCTCTTCGTTCAATGATATCCACCATGTATTAAAGGCAGAGTACATACCAATGGACATATTATATATCCTTCTAAAAATCAAAACAGGCTCAGTATAAATATCTCCAGTTACAGGAAACCAGGATTTGGAAAGGTTATGTGATGTGCCTCTGTTCACACAGTATGTGGCAAAGAATTCCAATCCAAGACTGGCAACTCTAGTGTGTCCTCTCCATTTAAAGAAGCCCTACAGATTTCTAGTAGACATTTCACAACTCATATTTGTTCTTTGGGATCTATGGGTCACTGTTTCCTTGCTACTTTCCATATAGTGAAATGTATAATTTTGAGACACTTTGTCCAGTCATATAATTTTACCTAATGTTCCTTTTCAGCATTCTTTTGCCCAATTTTCATGAAAACTTGTGCTCAATCATTCCTCTTTTTGAAAACATTTGTAGAAAGATGTTTCTACATTTTTTAATTTAGAAGTTGGGGTAACTAGTCTATGTAAATAGATAAAAGTTAAAACAAAGAAAAGCCTCTAATATGCATCGGACTTCAGAGGCCTACTCATTTTGGAAACAGTAGTCTATGGAGCTAGGAAGAACTGGGCTCAGCACTAGTCTTAGAGTTTACTAGCTCTGCTATTGTGGAAAGTTCCTTAACCTCTCTGAGTCCCAGTTTCCCTATCTGGAAAACGGAGATCATAATCCCTACCTCTGATTGAAGAGTTATGAGGATTAAATATTTTAGCATGTGAGAAGCACTGGCAAATTCCAGGTGCTTCATAAATATAAGTTCCCTTCCCTGTTAATAAAGCATTGAGACAAAAAGAATGAATAACTTTTTGTTTAACTTCAGGGATACTGGGGTTAATTTAAGTTTCAAAAGAAATGATCCTCCAGGACAAGTCTACTCATGTTGCCCCGAGTGGTAGGAAAGACCAGCTGGCAGATCTATCTGCATCACGCTGGCTTTATTTACACATTTCAGATTGAACCACGAAATGCGGCAATAACACAGTTTAGCAAACACAACATTACATCTGCTGCCGCTACCAAACTGGGAAGAGTAACAGGGGTCCATTCAGGAAGACGGAACTGCTATCACATGTGCTTACATTTTCACTTACCATATAAGGCTTCCAATTTATAGAAGGAGATGTGCCATACAAATAGTGATGGTCACTGATGTGATTAAATAAATGAACAAGATAATTGTGACTAAACATGCGCTTTTAGATTCCTACATTTGGGAGAGAATGGATATTCTCATTACAGATTTAAAAAAAAATGTCAAGGCATAAGTACAATTCATATGATCTAGAGTCTACTTTATGGACAAGCATGTATCACCTAAAACTGAGGAGATGAAGGCATGGAATTTTTCAAACCCAGAATTCAAATCTCATAAGGTTCGTTGTTTTGGTATAGACTTTGAAGAAAGAAGTGCCCTCACAGTAAGAAAAATAATGGTAAACTCCAAAGTTTTAACTTAAATATATATATATAGAAAGTTGAAAGTGAAATCAATATTTTTTCATTGTCAATTTGTTTACAATATGTCAAAAGAATTAAGTATTTTGGTTACGTTTTGTAAACAGCTAAATTAAAACAACATTGCTGCTTTTGCCACATATTTGTTCATGTTTTTTAAAAAAACCAAAACGAAACCCAAAATAAAAATAATTCAGGAGTCCCATCTTTCTTTCTGTAAGGTCTTTTTGCCTTTCTCATGTCTCTGATCAGTACAGCACTGTAGGTGGAATAAACTAGCTTTGAGCCTCTGGGAGAATTAACACCATCAAAATGAATTTACAACTGCAAATTAATTATATATTAGCATGTAACTTTAAATCTTGCCTGCATGCTCTGATATAAGAAAATCTCCCATCACTTTATTTACATCCCAAGTAAAACCAGAGAGCTATTCCTGAAAATTGACCGTGTCAAGTAATACCCTTTCATGTGTTTAAAAACTGTTTAGTATTTGCCACATGATGCACATATTTCCAAAAGGGATAAATATAATATCTGAAGATCCTCCCAGTAATTTCAGTCATCTAGACTAAAGATGCAAAAATATAACTTTACACTTTAAATAAGAATATGTTTGGTTTCTACTTCATCCCACTGAATATTAAAAGCCAACAATATGAAAACTGAGGAATTATAAACATTAGAAATAGATTAAGTGACATTTAGCCTGAAAAAAACTCTCAGCATCTGTCATAACAAAGAAAAACAAAGCAATATTTCTGATATATGAGATTAAAAATTGTTCTTTGGGAATCCTGGCTTAATGCACTGGGAACCGACTTTAGGACCTCTTCCCAGGAGACATGGTGTACACACACACACACACACACACACACACGCGCGCGCGCACACACAGCCCACTCAACAGTACATCTTAGTAAAATGGAAAAAAAAAGTTGGTAGTCTTTCAGGGGATGAGTTCCTTCTCAAGTAGTACATTTGTTTAATAAATGAAAATAAAATCTTTACATTTTGAACAATATCATTTCTAAGGGGTTATACTGCTCTAACTCTCTTTACATTATAGAATGCCCTTACACAGTGCATTCGTATTTACTAATGCATGTTTTAGCATGCTACATGAATTTCATCTAGTATCAAAAAGGAGGGCCAGAAAAGTAAAAGGAAAGAACAACAACAACAAAAGGAAAATACTTATAAAACACAATTGAAAAATTGTGAAGAGTTTAGGAAAAAAATATTTGGAACTTGGTCCATGGAAAGATGGATTTCATCAAAACCTTTTCTGAGCTAATTAACAGAATTCCATGACATTAACAAGTAAACAAGGCTAATGGTTTTCAGTAACTATAATTATTGTAGATAAATACATGATGAGATGCTGTTGCTGATTTAGCTGTGTGCACCCTTTAGTTTTTTCTGAGGATGGGAAGTGGGGCAGATATAAGAAAATATTTATGTGATCAAGCCACATAACAAGTTATTCTCATTACCCTAAGATTCGGTTACCACATCATCTTCCATTGGCAGTCCTGGTATTTCCTCCTCACTGCCTAACATAGCATCCAAACCTTGATAAACATCCCAATCATGCTTCATTGTTCCTATTTACCATAAGAGCTTTGTTTCTGTTTATATTTTATACCCCTGGAATCTCTGATACAGAGGAAACCCCTGTAAATATCATCAATAGCAGTGTAGAAAAATGGAGCAATAAACTAATGGCATGTCTCCTTCATAACAACTGGTATGTTTAAAAATAAATGGGATTTAAGTCAGAAGAGCTGGGTTTGAGACTGCCTGAGAAATCTCAGAAATGTTATTTCATTTCTCCCACCCTTGGTTTGTTCATTTGTTGATAGGAAAAATATCAAATTTAATGGTTCTTTTTGAGTACTGAATGAAAGAAAGCATATAAAAGCAGTCTACAAGTTGTCAATGCTGTATAAATAGTTATTAATTTAATTCTTTAAGCAGTGCCTACTCCAATGGTCGTGTTTTCAATTATTACCATATTTCAATTATTGCTTAAATTAGTACTTTTCCTTTGAAAATTTAATAATTTTATAAATTCAAATATTCATTGGATATTTGGAATGTTGGGTGAACCACACTGAAACAGAGGGAATTGCATTAAGAAAGCCATGAGGAATGGCTGTTATCCTTAGAAAAGCAATACCTTGTGTGGATAATCAGGCTATGGCATCCAGTGCATTCTATATTAGTGTGATACCACAATGTAGGCACTGGGAAATGTAAAACCTAGATGCAGCAGATTACTAAAACATCAGAGCTCCTGGCTGCATTCTATTAGACAGTGTATACCAACTTACAGAAAGATAGATAATTTACAGGCTAGTATATCGTATTTTAGAATAACTGTGTGTAATGTGCCAAGTATAACTCTTAGAGCAGAAGTTGTGATAATAGATCTGCAAGCACTAAGGATATGAGTAAGTCTGATATAAGTAGACAACTCTGAATAATGCTCCAAAGAACCAGGTTAATAATATCTATGAGATTTCTGAATTAATTCTAAAGGTAATGAAGCCAAAACATTTTTAAGAAAGTTTTATTTTTAAGAAGAAAATGTGAGAAAATTGAAGGACTTCAGGAAATGAAGAAGGAAACCCCTTCTCATTCAAAACATGCATAAACTGATCATTAAGAACTGGCTGGAATCCACCCTACTTTTAAAGTCTTGAGGGTATGATGATGTGGTAGGAATGGCAGCAATTAAATCAATTTAGCACTAAAAATTATATTAAATCAGACTAAGGGAGCTACATCAGAATGATCATTTACTCTATTCCCTTGAAAATTATCCCTCAGCAGGTCTTCTAAAATGCGTTCTATACACAGGTTGTACGTGCCCTGAAATGTGTGTTTTCGTGTGAGTGTGGATGTTAATGACTAGCCTTTCAAAGATACTCTCTGGCTTTTATTTTCTTAAAAATACCACATTTTCCCATCTTGAAGTACCACTGCTTAGGCAATGGTTTAAAAATAATCACTAACGAAACCAATTTACTGTGTTTTGGACATTCTTAAAAGGCAGAAAGAAATCATAAGCAAAACCACTCTCACTATTAGATTGTAAGGAGACTTCTTCCCAGGACAACAGTCTCCCCTGGTTGAGATACTATAGATCATCTTCTCTCTCTGGAACAAGAAAACAGGGAATGAGACATGAAAGGCCTAACCATCTTCTCCAAAGTCCTGTGCAGATTATTCTACAGTAAGAACTCTTTCTAAGTACCTATGCCATGTGTTCCTCCCTCTAAGAAGGCTCTGCCTGGGTAATGGTGAGTGGACCGATTAGCTTGGAGGAGGGAAATCATTTTAAACACTGAAATTGATGATTTACAATGTATTTAAATTTTAATGATGGCATTCTAATTTGTGAAAATAAGATAGAGATTCATTTGCATCCTTTCATCCCAAATGGTCATACATCAACCAAGAAAAATGCATTGGAGACATTTCTGGTTTTCTTAAAGGATGATACCACTATCTGTTTTTCATTTATTACTGATAAAGGTGACTTTTTCCCCCAAAACTCTGTCAGGCAATTGTGACATCATTGATGATGCTAAGAAAAATGGGCCATTGAAGTCCTATTTCTCATAGCCCAGTTAAACAAACAAAATAACTCCACAATACAGGCCTTAGAATGTAATTTCTTCCTGATAGCAACAAGCAGGTTTGTTTCTTTTTTTATACATGCCCTTATGATTCATTACAGTTGATGTTAATAGTAAAGCTGAAATAGTCTGTGTAAGTGATTGTTGGGCTGGAAATAAGAAAGAAACTGTAATGCAAGTATTTATATCTTGAGCAATGAACACGAGATATTATTGTCTGGCATGACTTCTCCTAAGTATAAGGAGACAGCATTTTATTCAATAGTTTCTTGGTTCATACTTCAATTACTGACCTTTGCTGTGTAGGAAATTAATGCAGTTTTCATTGTAATCTATCCGTACAAATAAAGTCCACATGAAGGATTCTACATATGGAATCTAATACAACTAGGAAATGTCAGCTGATTGCTGTCCGCTGAACTTAGCCATTATCTGTTTGTTCTGGAGTCACCAGCAAACAATACTGGTAACGAGCAATTTCTTACATGGACCATCAGGTATGAGAATGAAGGGTCTCCTCTTTTAAAAAGTTTAGTTTGTAGGTTTAGTTTCCTAAAAGCCAAAACTACTAGTTATCTAAAAACACTATGCTATAAATGAAAGCCCACAAAAGAAAGGAAGAAAAAATTGTGGAGTCTAATCTGGTTTCTAACACAGGTTCCAATCATGCACTTTTAACAATGAGAGGGAGAAAGAGGCCACAGTGATGTCATTTTACAACAATCCCTGTTCCAGACAATAAAAGTATAACAGACCCCGGGCTGTGTCCTGGACTGTGCATTGGAGACAGGCAGAATATGGGAAAGCAATCATCTCCTGAGGAAGTTTTGCCAAGGGGTCCAGGCATGCTTTCATCTTCCAAGATCGTCCATGATGGTATTTTGTGGGAAGGGGTGCTGGCAATTAAGAAGTGTCACTTTCGAGATGGATAGTTTGGGTAGAAAGGAGTTTCTCTCCTCTTCTGGTTTTGAATTAAACGGCTGTGTGTTTATAATTTGTAAACAGTCCATCTCTCACAGGGCATGTTACAATTCCCAGAAGCATGGGCTGTCACGTCTAACATGCAACAGAAGCCTGGAGGGCCCTGTGGGTAAAACCTCTGATACAGCACACCATGGATGGGAATCCCCCAGTGGCTGTGCACGCACGATGACGATGAGCACATCTTAATTGCGGAATTCTGCTAGACATGAAAAAGAAATGATGTCTTGTAATGCACATGTGGATGTGTGGACAAGATGTTTTAAAGTTGCTTGAGTTTTGCTCAGCCACAAGATCTCTCTACCATACAAATCTCTGAGAGTGAAAGATAGAGACAAGGACTGAGAAGTCTGCCTGTCTTTCCTAACAAGAGAGATTACATTACACAGAAGAGGCATCAACTTTTGTTTTAGACTTATTCCTTTAGAAGATTTCACAGAAATATAAAATAGTGGAAGCAAAACCATCATAGTTCTGCTCTAGCTATTAAAAGGCCCCATTAAAATATAATGATAAAATATCTCAAGAATGGAATTGCCCTGGGAGAGAGCGAGGACAGCCCTCCTGCTGACCTCACTTGCTAATGTGGGATGGGTTGATACAATGGACATGTTTAGGACCAGGCCTGGATGAACCCAACAACTCCAGGGCTCATCCCTGTAGATGCTGGGGTTCATCTCTTCCCTGGGTCATCCTTGCCCAGAAAGGCTTGGAACAGAGTCCAGACCCCCAGGCAGCCCTTGGAGGCTCCTCAGTGGAAGATTAGACCTTGACAACCACTGGTCTAGACTTTCCGGCCTGATTCTGTCACTTAACAGTTACTGAACATCACTTTTTAATTTGTTGCCTTCTTGTTGGATGCTTTTCTTTATCAGATGGGCCAAAGAGACATTGTCACAACTGCCCCTAAATGAAGGGGTGGTATCTTCTTCCATATGAGGCTCATTTAAGCAGGCTCAGCCAAAAAGAAAAAAATCTACCTTACTTCTAGGCTTTGGTCTATAAATATTTAGAATTTTGCATAGTAGGGGTTTAAAATAATTTCATTAATACTTGTGATCTCCTTTGGTAAAATCAGCCATCATGCACTTTGGCTTGGCTGTGATTATTTACAGTATTCAATGGGGTATTTCAACAGAAGCTGTTAAGATCAACTGATGAAGAAAGATTTGAGTGACACCTACTCTGAAAAAGGTTGATTCTCTTTTGAAAAGCATTATACTTTATTTTATTATTTTGCTATTAGTGATCATCTTAGCATGAGGGATAAGATATACTTTGTAATCCATCCAATTTGCTTCAAATGGACAAAACCATATTGTCCATTAAATGAATTTTAAGGCTTTGTGTCATGAAGCCACTGTCTCTGAATTCATTTCTATTCTATGGGCATTTTTATGTCACATACTTACTCTTAAAGTTCCCTCATTCCCCCTTTCTTCTCCCACAAGTCTCCTATATTCTACCATCCCAAACCCTACATATACACAGGTTTTAGGGGAGTGGAAGTCCATTAAGATAGTAGCGTCTCATTTGGCATTTCACTTTTTTCCTTTTATTCCAGAAGGTTTGTCTGAAAGCATAATGACAACAAAAGCAGCAGATTTGAGAGATTCTCCCAGGAGAAGAAAATGGACAGATGTGCACAGGCATAGAGCTGAAAACGTTGCCAGCAACAGCTGGGAAAGTGACAAGCTATGAATTGGCTGACCAACCCCACCGAGTGCACACACCAAGCTAGAGTAACAGCAATTCCACTTGATTTACTTTTGCCTTCCTGGGGTACCTTTTATCTCCAAAGGAGAAGCCTAATCTTGGTGTGAGCCAAATGAAAGGCCTCCCGTAAACATGCGTTTTACAATCTTTCAATTGTTGCTTATATTTTACTCCCTTTCAACCTTACTTTTAAAAAAGGAATATCCTTCTTTAATTTATAAGAATATCACTATACCAGTCATTCCATAATACTAAAAGAGAGAGAGAGAGAGAGAGAGAGAGAGAGAGAGAGAGAGAGAGAGAGAGGAGAGAGAGAGAAAGAGACTCAACCAGAAAGAACACTATCAGATCATAAATTAATGTTCCTCTTTATATTCTTTCTTGTGCACACTCACTTTGTCATCTTCATCTTCCTCTTCATCTATGTCTGTGCTCTCCTGAAAGGAAAACCCACAATTTGTTAATAACACATCGGCTGAAATTTCTAAAGGCAAATTAAGCTCATACACAGCCTTAACGTTTTTCTACACAATTTAAGCCCCAGTATTTTCAAAATGCATCAAAACCTCTTCAAAAATAATACTCACAAAGTTCAGGGACACTGTGGCAAGACCATAAACAATATGCATAATCTACATTAAACTGCTAACTATAAATAAAGCTATTAGGTAAGTGCCCTTTGAAGGCATCCAGCTTTAAAAATGCACTGCTGGGTTGTACTTTCTGTAAACAGTTCTTGTTCTCATTCTGACAAATGAACCGACTGCTGCTTTAAGGCTGAGAACACCTTACTCCGTTTGTACTAGGCTCATTGTTATAATGACTGCTCTTTCCCTTTGGGACCATTACTGAAACATTAGACAGTAGAAAATGCATTAGGTGGAATATAATCAATCTTGAGAATAAGGTACACGTTTCTATGAGGTATTATCGTTTTCCTTGGGCTTTGGAGGAAGGGGGTGAATAAACAGAACTCTAGACTCGGATCTCCTAGACCTAGATGCCTGGCTTTCAGTTCAGGTGCTGCGGTGCCAGGCATGCTGGCAATAGGCTTGATCTGATTAGGTTAAACCCCGGGTTACTTAATAGGCAAATTTTAAATATATCAGCACAGTATTAAAAAGCTACCACATGTTGGTATACAATCAGATGGGTTTGGGAGCTCAGAAAACATGCTGAGCATTAGAAAACCACAGTCTGTTTGCAGCTCTAACACTTACCTTTCTGCTGAACCTCACAAAGGTCAGGTATGTTATTTAGATGCCATTGTTCCCACAGTGAAAAAGCACTGTCAACAGAATGCTCCAAAAAGGAAATGACTCTGAAATTTCCAGACAGTATTCTGCTATACTCCATAAAACCAATGAGAAGTCATCAAGAAACTTCTCCAGGGCTGGTACTGCCTTACAGCTCAGCATTCTCTTGAGTTCCAACTAGCAGTTTTTGTGACATTCATTGATCCTCAGGAGAACTAACCTATTCTCCAATTGCAGCAAGTGTGTTTCATGAAAGCAAATGAGATTCTTAGTTAATAAGGAGACCTTTCTCTTTGGCTGAGGGATAGTGAACACACTGGCTTCAATGATTCATTCTGCCCCTCGAAATGTAAAAGCACGTATTTTGCCATTTAATCTAAAAAATGTTCCAGTCATTATGCCTTCAGTGACTAGATCTCAATTTACCTTAGAAAAACTTCCTGATCCATAACGTAGCCACTTCTTTTTAATATTCTGTTGAGTAATCTATATTTATTTAGCTCATTTTACCTAAGAATGTTTTGATTAAAGATAAAAAGCAATAAGCCATGGAAAATTGAGTGTTTTTACTTACGCCCCTGAATGAGAAACATGTTTCCTAAGAAAAAGTCAAGGGCAGAAGCCATGTGGCCGTCAACCAGAGAATTCTTTCTCTCAAGGTGGACTTCGAGATACCACGTAATATTCTTGGGGAAGGTTGTGCTTCTATATGTGAAATCACCTAACCATCCCATCATTCATACTGCATTTCAATACTGTACATCTCATTATCAACATATCATTTGTATTGTCTATGATTATACATGAATCTTCAGTTGTTTTATTTCAATAAAGATATATATAAACACAATAATGCCATGAAATACTACTCTAGCACTCCTACCACTAATACGTAATTTCTCAGAGTACTGACAATGGCTCTGAGAAATCCCATTTATATCTTTCAGGGTCCTTCCATATCAAGAAGCCTCCAGTTTCCAACATGCAGCAGCTAGAGGAACAAATTCCTTACTTGATAAAATTACCCAAGTCATAAATTTCCTGGAAAAGTGGTGAGTCACCAGGTCATTGTAAACAAAGTTTTAAGATGTTTCAGAAAATTTTGCTACATATAGAAAAGCTACTGAACATTTCCTTGTAAAGTAAGTCACCAATTCTCTCCTCCTAATTTATCTCTAACATAAATCTTGATTTTGATTTAGAGGTATAGATTTAGTTATCCAGAGTTAGGCTGCTACCAATAATATACATATTCACTAGAAATTGACAAAGGTTTTAGTTTTTACTATACAAACTGGTCACATAATCACTTCTGACAACATCAAAATAAAAATTACAATCTTATTACTTAATTTCTTCCCAACTTTATATTACAATCCACTTGATCAGTTTTGGTTGAGAACTACTGGGAAAATAGGAAGCTGTGAGATATTTCAGATCCAATTCTGACATAAATATAGAGTCAAAGTGGAGCTTAAAAAGCAAAAGGGGAAGTGCAATCCTGATGTATACTGGTTCTTACAACTAGTGCCATGTATAGCTGAAATTAGATATGAAACCCTTTTTGAGAAAAGGATGATTCTTACATGCTGACAGTACTGAACTGTGGTGAGTCTAGGGAAAGGGGCGAGGGCTCATGGATGCAAGCAGCACTCAGTGAGCTGGCATGCAGAAAGGCTGCACACCCTCAGATGGGAAATTAAACAGTATACTCTGAGACAACCAGGTGAGGTGAATGAAAGTGAAAATACAACATACCAAAACTACGGGATGCAGCAAAGATATGCTAAGAGGGAAATTTATAGCACCAAATGCTTATGTTAAAAAAGAAGAAACACTTCAAATCAGAGACATACTTAAAACTGGAAGAACTAGAAAAAGGAAAAGTAAACTCAAAGCAAGCAGAAGGAAGGTAATAACAAAAATTAGAGTGGAGATAAATGAAGTAGAGAATTAAAGAAATAATAGAATCAAGCAAACCAAAAGTTGGCCCTTTGAAAAGAGTAATAAAGTTGACAAATTTTTAGCTAGACTGATGAAGAAAAAAAAGAGGATACAAAAGTCTAAAATGAGAAATAAAAAAGGGGACATTACTACAAACCCACTGAGAAAAAAATTACAATAGGATATTATGAACAACCCTATACCAACAAATTAGATAACTTAGATGAAATGGACAAACTGCTAAAACACAAATCATATACACTGATTCAAGAAAATATAAACAGACCAATAACTAGTAAAGAGATTGAATTAGTAATTAAAAAAAAAAACCTCCCAGTAAAGTAAAGCTTAGATTGAGAGCACATTCAAAGAATTATACACCATGAGAAAGAGGTATTTATCCCAAGGGTGGTTCAACATAAGAAAATCAATTAAAGTAATATACCATACTAATAGGATGACGGAAAAAAAAACACATGTTCACCTCAATTGATGCAGAAAAGGCATTTGACAAAATCTAGCACCCCTTCTTGATAAAGACACTTAGGAAACTAGGAATAGAAGGAAACTTCCTCAACATATATGAAAAAAAGGCCTTATATGAAAAACTCACAGCTAACATCCTACCTAATGATGAAAGACTGAAAGCTTTCCCTATAAGACCAGGAACAGGACAAGGGTACCTGCTGTCACCACTGTTACTCAGCCTTGTATTGGAATTTCTAGCCAGAGCAATTAGGTAAGTAAAAGAAATAAAAGGCATCTAAATTGGAAAGGGAGAAGTAAATTTTCCCTATTTGTAGATTATGCGAACCTATATGCAGAAAATCCTGAAAAATCCACAACAAAGTTCCTAAAGCTAATAAATGAATTCAGCAAAGTGATGGGTCACAAGATCAATACTGTAAAATCAGCAGTGTTTCTTTATACCAGTAACGAATTAGAAGGTGAAATCAAGAAAATAATTCCAATTAAAATAGCAACTAAAAGAATCTAGGAATAAATCTAATCAGTGGAGTAAAAACTTGTATCCAGACCTACAAAATATTGCTCAAAGAAATTAAAGAAGACCCAAATAAATGGAAGACATTCCATATTCATGGATTGGAAGACTAAACATTGCAAAGATGTCAATTCTACCCCAAGTGATTTACAGAGCAATTGCAACCCCATTCCATTTTGAAGAAATGGAAAAGCCAATCATCAAATTTGTATGGAAGGGTAAAGGGCTCCAAATAGCCACAGCCATTTTGAAAAAGAGAAGAACAAAGTTAGAGGAGTCACACTTCCTGATCTTAAAAGTTGTTATATAAAAAAAAAGTTATTATAAAGCTATAGTCATCTAAAGAGCATGGTACTGGTCCAGAGATAGGCAAATAGACCAATATAATCAAACAGAAAGCTCAGAAATCAACCCTCACATTTATGGCCAACTGACATTTAACAAGGGGTAAAGACCACTCGATTGGGAGAGAATATTCTCTTCAACAACAGGTGCTGAGAAAACTGGATGTCCATGTGCAAAAGAATGAAGGTGGGCCCATACCTCACACAAGACACATAAATCAAATAAAAATGGATCAAAGACCAAAATACAAGAACCAGAACTAAAAATCTCCTAGAAGAAAACATAGGGAAGCATTTTTAGGAATGGTGTTAGGCAATGGTTTCTTAGATTTAAACCCAAAGCATAAGAAACAACAGAAAATATAGATAAATTGGACTCCCTCAAAATTAAACACTTCTGCACATCAAAGTACTTTACAGTTAAAGTTAAATGGGAGGAAAATATTTGGAAACCACATATCCAATAAGGGCTAACTATCCAGAATATATAAACACAAACCCAACAACAAAAGGACAAACCAATTTTAAAATGGGCAAAAACTTGAATAGACATTTCTCCAAAGAAGATATACTAATGGCCAAAAGCACTTGAAATGATACTCAACATCATTAGCCAGTAGGGAAATGCAAATCAAAACCAAAAAGACATACCATTTCATACCCACTGGAATGACTACTATTTTTTAAAAATGAAAAATTACAAGTGTTGGGGAGGATGTGGAGAGAGAGGAACACTCATTCACTGCTGGTAGAAACGTAAAAATGGTGTACTCAGTGGAAGACAGCTTTGTAGTTCCTCAAAAATTTAATTATATAATTATCATATGGCCTGGCCATCCCACTTTTAGGTGTACACCCAAAAATACTGAATTCAGGGACTCCACCAGCTACCTGCACACCAATATTCATAGCAGTTTTATGCATAATTGCCAAAAGATGGAAGCATCCATCAACTGATGAATGGATAAACAAAAATGTGATATTTACATACACATTTTTATGTGCATTAGCATTTTTAATGCTAATATTAGTCAGCATTAAAAAGGAATGAATTTCTGATATGTACAACAACATGAAAGAATCTTGAAGACATCATGTTGAGCAAAATAGGCCAAACAAAAAAGAAGAAATATCATATGATCTTACTGATATGATTATATTGAAGATGTAATAACTAGCACAGAATTATATATTTGAATCTGGATGAAAGGGGAAATGTTAGGTTGTACATATGTTAGTAGAATACCAATTTAAATAAAATCCATGGAACTGTGCAACACAAGCAGTGAATTCTAAGTTAAACCATGGGCTAGGTTAATAGTACGTTTATGAAAATGTGCTTTTGTCAATTTTAACAATGTACCACACCAATGAAATTTTATGCATGATTGTTCTGTATTTTATGCATGATTGTTCTGTAAGCCCATTATTTCTCTAACTAAAAAGAAATGTGGAAGAGGAAGGCAGAGGAGGCTATTCTGGGAGATGTGAAAGGCAGGAGGGATGCAAAAAGTTGCTGGCCTTGAAGATGAAGGAAGAGGCTATGAGCTCAGGAATGGGGCAGACTCTAGGTGCTGGAAAGGCATAACATCATCCTTCCCTGAAGCCTCCCGAAGGATTGCAGCCTTGCCAATACTGGGATTTTAGGCCAGTGAAATCTGTGTCTAGGTTCCTGTGCTCCACAACTGTCAGAGAATAAATGTGTTGTTTTAAGACAAAAACAACAAAAAATAGAAATTTGAAGCTACTTGTGCTGGTGTGAAACTGTGGATATGGAAAAAGAGGACCCATAGGACACAGAGAGAAAGCCAGGAACAAGCATCACAGAAGCCAGCCATGTGCTTTCCCAGGTGACAGAGGTGTTCCAGATGCCAGAAGCCCTTCTTCAGAGTCCAGGTATCATCTTGTTGATGCTGTAATTCAGGCATTTTCATGGCCTTAGAACTGTAAATTTGTAACCTAATAAATCCCCTTTGTAAAAGCCAAACCATTTCTGATATATTGCATTCCAGAAGCTTTAACAAACCAAAACACTACCTGAGTTTTTACCTCAGCCAAAACACTAATTTTCCCCACCTTCTCACCATCCCATATAGAATAAGAAACAATAAGTTACCATTATTCCAGAGATCATTTTTTAAGCAGCAAGAACATAATGAGGAAGAATAGGTGACAACAATCACCTTTTGAGTCTTTGGAAACCCAAAGTAAAAGTGATCTTTTCAGAAACAAATTATCAAGTTTCAAAATCTTAGATTTTCAGTTTCAAGAAGTTAGGTCTTAAATCTGGAAAGCCAAGATGATAAACTTTAATCCTATAAATATTGTCCCTGCCCATGGAAACTATAAAAAGATCCCATGGTCTAGGATAAGGGGATAAGGGAAGGGGAGATAGAGAGGAAATGAGACCAGTAAATGAAGGAGAAAGTCTCTGAGAAGGGTCCTCACATGTCCTTCCTTCAACACCATGGGAAATTAGAGAATTGTGAGAAAAAGTTGGGCACTGGTAAAGAGGGGCCCATGCCCACTCCTTCGCTGACTGCCCTACAAGTTGGCAAGCCTCTGAGAGTCTACTGAGCCTTCAGGCCACGGGAAACCAGAGTTGAGTGCATGAGATGCCTAAGCAAAGAGGCCTGGGGTAGCCTCTCAGTGCCTTTGTCCTGCAGGGGCTCAGGAGACCCAAAACTTTTTCTCAAGTGATGAAACATGTTATGCATATGCAGAGGTGCTGTCAGCATGTTCAAATCATGGCCAAGAACCAGAAGCCTCCCTTCTTGCTCCAAATTTAGGCTCAGACTCATGCTATCCAAGGAAAATGCAAGGTTGCATGCAATGAAAGCCCTCCACTGGAAAATGGGTCCTAGTGAGCACTGCTCATGTCTCCAACACAATGGACCTGGGCCATTTTTATTAGAGCTACGGTCTGACGTTGTTCAAACACTTTTTCTTTTCTAGTCAAGGTCAGAACTGATTGGAATCTTGGCTTACCTGGCTGTCCTGGATGCTGCTGACCTTCCCTTTTGTGGGTCTGATGAAGTTGTAAATGAAGAGCAGCAATAATGCCAGGGGGATCATGTATAGTTCAAAATTCCAGACAGTGACCAAAAATACCTGATCAAAGACAAAGCAGAACAAAGGGCTGCTTGA
>PVIY010007192.1:0-45347 GCA_004026745.1 Myrmecophaga tridactyla
CAAGAAACATGGCTACTGGAACACAGCTCTACATTTTCAGGCAGTTCCCTCCAGCCTCTCTGCTACATCTTGAGCAACAAGGTGATATCTACTTAATGCATAAGAATAACCTCCAGGATAACCTCTCGACTCTGTTTGGAATCTCTCAGCCATTGACACTTAGTCTCATTTCACTCTTCCCCCTTTGGTCGAGAAGGTTGCTCAACTCAATCTTACTCTTTGTTCAATGCTCTTTCACATAGGGTTTCTCCTTCCTGCCCTTTAACTCACTTTCCAACAGGTACCAGCGCTTCTTATCAGACTATGAGGAACTCTCAGGCTGGATGAAGGAGAAGACCGCGCTGATCAATGCTGATGAGCTGCCAACAGATGTGGCTGGTGGAGAAGCCCTACTGGACAGGCATCAGCAGCATAAGGTACTGAAGAAATGTCTCCCGAGTACACAGAGTCTGGTGACCTGGTTCAATGTCAAGAATGCCAGAAAACTTCCTGCTGCAACTTGAGACCTTTTGCTTTGTTTTCACAGCATGAGATTGACACTTATGATGACCGATTTCAATCTGCGGATGAGACTGGTCAAGGTCTGCTGACTGCCAAACATGAAGCCTCTGATGAAGTTCAGGAAAAGGTAATGTAGTTTAACGTGGCTTGTGGAAATGTGATTATATATTTGGTTCTCATTTAATCCCATAGTAAAACAGTAATCTTTACATGGGAAAAGAATATTAAAAAAATAACATTTTAAAATATTATTTAAAAAATAATATTTAAACGTATTAATAATATGGACCCAACTTTCATGGGCTCTTTCAAATATGTCATGCTTTAGCTAAATTGAGACCCTTTAAATTCTCAGGATGTGATTTGTACTTCCTTGCCTCTGTGCCTTTATTTCGTCAATCCCTTGACTCCAACCTAATCTGAAACCCCTACTCCATTTTCCCTGGCCGTATATGCTCTTTTTGATCACTTTGTCATGCTCTCCATCATACTGTAAATTCCATGAAGACTGAAGCCTGTTCCTCTTTGGGTCTCACAGTGCCTAAAACAGTTCCTTGCACACGGTTACCATCTGCCCATTTTCTTCTCTTCTCTATGCAAGCTTAAATCAAGCTGCTTTTCCTGCACCTTGTGTGTCTCAAATTTAAAGTAAATAACCGGAAAGCTTTAAACACTCAGAATTCCACTGAATGGAGAATTTAGATCCACCATTATTCTAATTTACTAAACCACAGGAGTCTACTTTAAAGTCCTGACCCAAAAAGTTAGTGTTTCAGTCACAGTCACAGGGACTCCTCAGGATGACACTCAAAATAAGATTTTCAGGGTTTTTTTTGCAGTGTCCTGGATTCCAAGTACATAGCGCCATATGATGGGTGAGGTTGAGATAACCACGGTTTGAATTCTCCCAGAACTTGTTGAAAACATTATAACGTGGATTTTTGCTATTAAAGATTTTCCACAAAAGGAATAGTAAGATCCGAAGTCTTTGAAAACTTGACCTGTTATCCTAGAATCTTGAGAATTTATGCTTCCTTTTTGGTGAATTAACACAACAGCAGGTGAAATTTCTTGAGCAGATGCTTGGAAATAAACAAAGGCTTTTATCAGTTGAGAATGTCACTTTTTCTTTGATGATTGCTATTTCCAGAATAAAATGCAAACTTCTCAGTCTGGAATTTTAAGCATTCAATGAATTTGAGCTTCATCAAATAACTAGCTTTTCTGGATATTGCACTTTACTCTGGAGTATACTGTTTAATCTATCATTTGGAGCCACCAATAGTATTACGTCATTTTACAATGCTGACCCTTATCCTCTACTAACCCCACCGTTCTGGCAAAATCATTCCTATATCTTAAGATTTGCTTCTGATTTTCTAATCAGAGTTAATATTCTCTTCTTTCTTTGTACATGTGATTTGTACCTCTGTTTCGACACATTATTTGCTTAAATTTTGTTTAAGAGAAAATCCTGTTAATTTTGTATCCTTCAAAAAGTTCTGCATTTATGAGATGTTCAGTAAATGTTGGATAAATTAAATTAATTAGATATCTTCCTGACACATTATCTCTTCCTTTCCAAAGATGGCAACCCTTGCCAACAACTGGGCCGCCCTGCTGGAACTATGGAACAAGCGTCAGCAACAATATGAGCAGTGCTTGGATTTACACCTCTTCTATCGAGACAGTGATCAAGTAGACAGTTGGATGAGCAGACAAGAGGTAACAGGAGGAGCCCAGCCAGTCTCCAGATATCCTTTATCCCATCCTACATTTATCGCCATGACTACTGCCGGCACTCTCACAGCCACTTCTGTGGACCAGAGTTTATCCTAGGAATTGAAGTTTGATTCACAAAAACAAAAGAGAATCCTCATCTGCAAGGATCCTACAATAGACAAATATATAGAAAAATATTTAAGTACATAGTACAAAGACTGCTATTACTACTGAACATAAGGCAAAATGAATGTCAAACTGCTAAAGAATCAGAAGGAGAAAATTGTGATGATTCAGGCAGCATTAATCACAGATTTCCTGGAGGTGGAGAATGGTCCTTTTAAGGCAGCTTTGATAGCTTAAATAGTACCTACATTGGCTGGGAAAATACTATGTGGACAGACCAAGGGACATAGCTGAGAAAGTTGCTTGGGATAATGGGAATGAGAGCCTAAACTTCTGCTGCCTTTTCTCTATGTATTACTTCCCTCCCCTTTCAATACTGCTTTTCATCCCCTCACCTTCCTTCTTGGTCCCTGTTCTAGTTTGCTAGCTGCTGGAATGCAACACACCGGAGATGGATTGGCTTTTAATAAAAGGGGATTTATTTCGTTAGTTCTTCAGAGGAAAGGCAGCTAACTTTCCACTGAGGTTCTTTCTTACGTGGGAAGGCACAGGATGGTCTCTGCTGGCCTTCTCTCCAGGTCTCTGGGTTCCAACAACTTTCCCTGGGGTGATTCCTTTCTGCACCTCCAAAGGCCTGGGCTGAGCTGCAAGTGCTGAGATGAGGAATGCCAAGCTGCTTAGACTGTGCTACGTTGCACTCTCACATTTAAGCACCAGCCAATTAAGTCAAACGTCATTCGTTGCAGCAGGCACGCCTCCTAGCCGACTGCAGATGTAATGAGCAACAGATGAGGTTCACGTACCATTGGCTCATGTCCACAGCAATAGATCTAGGTGCCTTCACCTGGCCAAGTTGACAACTGAATCTAACTACCACAGTCCCCATCTCAGAAATATTCAAAAAGGACTGTTTCTCACCAATGAGGAATATGTGAAATGTGTCTTTTTGTCTTCTACAGGCCTTCCTGGAGAATGAAGACCTGGGAAACTCCCTGGGCAGTGTAGAAGCCCTTCTTCAAAAGCATGATGACTTTAAGGAAGCCTTTACTGCTCAGGAACAGAAGATAACAGTAAGAAATTGGCCTTAATTTGGGCATTAGATTTCATTTTTAAATAAATCATATCATATTATACCTGCTCCTGGAGAAAACCACTCCTATAATGGCCAGACATGAAAATGGTTCCAAAAGGAGAATCATCCAGGAAAACCACCTCATACCCATTCCTATTGACATATTTCTCATTCAAAATGCTTGTTTAGAATGTTTCTCAGGATATCAGGCCATTCTTTTTTTTTTCTGATGAAGTACATGATTATGCCTTGTTCTTTTCTTTAGCCTAAATAGAAACTATTGGATCCATATTCAATATAGAATCATTGAAATGTATTACTTAGACTGCTTTTTATCTTTTCCTTCTCTAATAATATCCAGATTTCATTTTTTTCTCTAGTAATATATCATCTGCTCTTTTTCTTTCATTATTCCTTTCTTCATCTTTATGTATCTCCTCCAATGCTACTATAGAGTTTTCCTGTGACTTTTAAGTTACAATGTCCCAGAAAACTGGCCAATATATTAGCAAAGCTCAGAGTATTCTAAGGCAGACTTTATGGATTCGATATACAGCATGCCTTTGGCTGTCTCCTAGGATAGTGATGACTTTAAACTCACATGCACCCACGCCAACATCACTACGAAAAATAGATGCAACAATCAAATCCAAGCCTTCACCAAGAATCTTTATTCAACTGGGCTTGATATGGTCCTTTGTTAATCTATATGTCTGTCCTGTTGATATGAACAGATAAAAGTTAACAGTGTAAGATAATTTATAGTTTTCAATGTTCTATGGCTTATTTTATCTAATTTCCCTACTCCCAATCAATTAATTTATTCTGAGTTCTGGCAATTTGAGGGGGGGATTGGTGGAGCATAAGTAAAAATTCAGCTCTACAATTTCTGACTCCTCTCCCCATATAGCTAGAGAATATATAAATGTAGATATAGATATATATATATAAATGAATGAATGTATAAATAAAAACATACATACATATATACAAAAACTGGCTACTGGGCATGACTATATCATTCGTAGTGTTTCCTATTAAAGGTTTAAGACTAGTTCAAATATTAAATTTGTGGTGACATCAGAATTGTTTTAATGTAACCTAAATGAAAAAAATGTGGCACAGAGAAAGTAATTTGGTTTGCATAAGGTACACATGTGAAAATAAAATTCAAATTGGATCTAGCACCTAAATCTTCAAATCCTCAATCTGTGCTTTTTCCATATCGCCATGTTTCTTTTTTAAACAACTACCCAATATGTGGCCACTCACTGGCCACCAAGGACAAATCACCCCATTTTTTTCAGAACCTAGACAAGACTGCAACCAAACTGATTGACAACAACCATTATGATTCCGAGAACATCACTGCCATCCGAGACGGGGTACGTTCAAGGGTAGAGATGTGCGTTTGCCTGACTCTGCACTGGGTTCAGCATTGGGGGCATGGTGATCAGGGTGGACAGTGACACTCAGGTATCACAGTCAGTGTTGCTGACAGCGAGATTGCCCATGTTTTTTTGTAGCTGTTGGCCCGGCAGAATGCCCTTCGTGAAAGGGCTGCAAATCGACGCAGATTGCTGGAAGATTCGTTGCTTCTGCAGCGACTATATCAGGACTCTGATGACTTAAAGAACTGGATCAACAAGAAAAAGAAGTTGGCAGATGATGAAGACTACAAGGTAGGTGGGGTGTTCAGGCTCTAGACATTATTCATCCGTCTTTTTTTCTTCTGTCGTCTCTTCTGTTCCACTCTGCATAATAGTAGAGAAATTGTTGTTTGATCCCAATAATACATTCAAGTTTAAGCACATATTATTACTTTTATTTTTATTGTTTTAAATATTTTTACTGAAATATTTTCGCACACAGGCAGTCCAACCATGTTATACAATCAATGGCTCACAATATCATCACATAGTTGTGTATTCTTCACCATGATCATTTTTAGAATATTTGCATCACTGCAGAAAAAAGAAATAAAAAAAAAGAACTCATATATCCCACATACCTTACCCCTCCCTCTCATTGACCACCAGTATTTCAATCTACACAATTTTTTACCCTTTATCCTCCCCATTATTTATTTATTTTTTGTCCTTATTTTTTTACTCATCTGTCCATACCCAGAATAAAAGGCGCATCAGACACAGGCTTTCACAATCACACAGTCACACTGTAAAAGCTATATAGTTATACAGTCTTCTTCAAGAATCAAGGCTGCTGAAACACAGTTCAACACTTTCAGGTACTTTCTTCTCGCCATTCCATACATATAAACAAAAAGGAATATTTATATAATGTATAAGAATAACCTCCAGGATAACCTCTCAACTTTGTTTGAAATCTCTCAGCCACTGAGACTTTATTTTGTCTCATTTCTCTCTTCCTCCTTTTGGTCAAGAAAGCTTTCTTATTTCCATGATATCAGGTCCCAGCTCATCCCTAGGAGTCAGGTCCCATATTGCCAGGGAGATTTGCATCCCTGGAGAGTAATGTCCCACTTATAGGGCAGGGCAGTGAGTTCACCTGCCCAGTTTGTTTTAATAGAGACATACAGTTGCCCCTTTGAGAAGAGGGCAACTTCTCATTTTATAGATGAGGAAATTGAGGATCTGAATGGAAATTGATTTCTCCAAAGTTATCCAGTTGCGTAGAGAATGGTTTAATGTAATGGTTAGAGGCAAGAACTCCGAAGAATGTGACCCTGTGCTTGAACTCTTGTCACTCTACTTTTTCAGTTTGTATAACTTTGGGAAAATACTGCATTACTTCTGAGTCAAAAATTTATCTTCCTTGGGGTTATGTAAATACATAGTTTGTGCTCACAAATGTTATATAATATGAGCATTAAACATATATTTTCAAAAACATCAACATGTACATTCAAAAATAGAATTTGTCTTAGGCCATTATCTCATTGCAGTACTTACTTTTCCAGATACTAAGTCTGAAATGTATATCTCTCATCCTTCTATTCATGTATCTATATAGAACTTCTGTCTGTGTGTTTCATTCTGTGAAACTAGGTAGTATGTTCTCTACTGGAGCTATAGTTTCACTATATATGGATATGAAGATCGTCCTTATATGGGACCAATGGAAGGATGGCTCATGTACTGCATCAGGAATAGATAATCTCCATTTTCCATGATAGCTCTGATGGACTGTCACTGTTTGTGTTGGGTGCCATGTTTTAAAGGATCTTCAGCCATATCCAAGCTCAGTAGACATACATTGTGGAGTTAAGTAGCCATGACTGCCACATGTATAGAAGGAGGGGTGGTGACATGAATTTCCCAAGGATTTCCTGGCTCCATGTTTGAACTAGGATATTCTTTCCTTTCATCCTCTTCTAGAAATAGTTAGACCTATAGTATGAAATAACTCCCTACCATCAAAATCTCTGCCCCTCATACTTCAAGTGATGGTTTCCTTTTATATTTTCCTCTTGTCTCAGGATACACAAAACCTGAAGAGCCGAGTTCAGAAGCAGCAAGTCTTTGAAGAGGAATTGGCAGCTAATGAGATTCTGCTCAATGATCTAAAGAAAATGGGTCAGGAGATGATTGAGCGCAATCACTATGCTTCTGAGGATGTGGCTGCTCGTGTGAGTGAAGTTGCCAGCCTCTGGAAGGAATTGCTGGAGGCTACAGCACAGAAAGGTTAGCAGTAGAGGCTTCAGTAAAAGGCTAATTCGTATAGTTTGAAAACTACTTCTTTGATCTTTACCACCACAACTTCTCCTTCTAACCTCTTCAAGAAGAGATGATATCCATTTGCTATTTTTCCTTGTGTCTTCCTTCTTGTTGGTCAAGAACGTATTAAAAACCAACCTAAATTCAACACACTGTATATTAACACAATCTTATGCTTTCTTCACGTGTGTAGCTTTTTTAAATCTTGAAATACATTTGTCTCTTCACTTTTCTCTTATTAAATTTTTTCCTAGTCTTGAATATTCAGGAACCATGGATTCAGTGTTGGTTAGTATCTACAACTACTGCCCTTAAATTAGTTTTTATGTGTGTTGATTCTATAGACTAGACAACATATTATCATCCAGGTTTTTAAATTAGATGTTAAAAGGTTGTTGGAGCTACATGTGGTGTTCCTAAAACATTTTATTCTTACACATAAGAATAGAGGACTTCTTGCTTTTTTCATCTGTCTAATAAAAGTTTCCAGGCTTTGTTATGAGCTCTTACAAATATCCATGCATATCTGTTTGAATGTAATGTAACTCTCTACTTACATTTAATCTTACCTGTAACTTTGGAAAATTAATCAATGCTAGTAATTAAAACAAATGTTTCTCCTGTCAGTCTTCCTCTTTTCCTGAAAATAGACTATAGACATGACTCTACCTGGTTATGAGAAATATGCTTCATATCAATTTGGCTTAATGTCTTCTTGATTTTTGGTCTTAATGGAAAAAATATCTAACTTGACTGAAGCAATGGGGGTCTCTGCTGCTACTCTGCATTCCCCACTATCAGGAGACACAAAAATTGTTTAGTGGAAATAATGCAAATAAATGCTGTAAGATCAATTTGGTAGAGAATGGAGTAGATAGATAATCAGGACAGATTTTCTGTAAGAAAAAGAATTATAGGGAAGAGCAGTCACTAATAGGGGAACTGATGGAGTTCAGAGAAAGACATTTATAAAAAGATGCTTCAAAGTTTTAAGAGGAACCAACCCTGAATTCTCCACATCTCTTGTAAAGTACAGTGTTTAGGTTTGAATCATTTGAAAAAGAAGTTGAATAGAGGGTAACAAATGCCATGAAAATACCTGAGATGGTTAAAATCTAACACAACAGTACTATGCCTCGCTAAGAAATATAATTTATTGTTTAGCTTTGTTCTGAGAACTTTACTGTACTTAAATGGTAATTTAAGTACCATTTAAGTACCAATTGCGTGGACAATCACGTGATACAGCTATCAGTGGTTTCCTTTGAATATCAAAATGTATTACTCCTTAGCTGAGGGAGGGTATATTATAGTGTAAAGAAGAAGAGCTATGGTACCTAATATCTTATATTTAATATCTTCTCCCAGGGACCCAGTTGCATGAAGCCAACCAGCAGCTGCAATTTGAAAATAATGCAGAAGATCTGAAGCGCTGGCTGGAGGAGGTGGAGGGGCAAGCTACGTCTGAGGATTATGGGAAAGGCCTGGCAGATGTCCAGAATTTACTCAGGAAACATTACCTCCTTGAGTCTGCTGTGGCTCCTCGTCAGGTTTGTTGCTAGCTTTTTGGCTGATTATGGGCAATATGTGTGCGTGCACTGAGCACATCGATAAGAAATAAGGCCAAGGAGGCAAGGACTCAGATGTAAACATTCAAATTTTCAATTGGTCGGTTGCAACCTCCCAATAGTCCCTAAAACCAGTCATTCTCCTGGGTGCCTAGTATCATTTGTCAGAACTTTGCGGACTCTTCTAAATATAACACTGTTCCCTCAATCCAGAGAAGTGGGTTCTATATAGAGAACTTACTAGCTGTAGACCTTTGGTAGGTCATTTCTTCTTTTCTGGCCTCAATATTCCCACTTGTAAAAAAAAAAGGGGGTTTGGGATTAATTTGCCTCTTTCTTCTCTGATCTTTTGTGATTCAAAGCCTGAAAAATCTTGAATCCATTTTTTTTTAGTTGAGAAAAATGGGGCTCAGAGAAGTAAAATGACTTCCCCAATGCCACAGAGAAAATTAGCAGTAGGGCTAGGACTGTGATGTGGATGTCATACTTCCTGGTTTCAGAGTTCTCCTTCCCCCATCCACTTTCTCCCATACTTATTTAAAATGAGTTCATTCAGAAAGTCTCTAGAGCATATATGCTATATGTGAGCTTCTGGAGACTCTGGTGGAAATCCACTTCCAGTTGACTCAATTCTTCATCCCAGAAATCCTGGTTTATATATAAAAAATGGTTCCACTTTTCTCTCTAAGAGCCTACCTTATTAAAAATACACATTTATAATGTCTGCTCTTTGTTCATTTCTTGCTAAATAGAAAAGACATAATAATAAATTCAGGAAACAGAAAGAAAAAAGTCTAATTAAACTTTAAGAATGGCTTGGTGGGGCCCTAAATAAAGTAAAAGGCTAAAGGTAATAAAACCTTGCAAAGATAGCTTTGAAGTCTACAAGATCTGAGGGTTTAGAACAGATTTTTTTTTCTTTTTTTAAAAATATTTTTATTGAGAACTCTTCATGCACAAATATTCCATATATGGTGTACAATCAATGGCTCACAATGTCATCACTTAGTTGTGTATTCATCACCGTGATCATTTTTCAAACATTTGCATCACTCCAGAAAAAGAAATAAAAGAAAAAAGAAAAGGTTCATATATGTCATGCCTCTTACCCCTCTGTCTCATTGACCACTCGTATTTCCATGTACCCAATTTATTTTACCCATTATCCCCCCTATTATTTATTTATTTATGTTATCCATATTTTTTTACTCATCTTTCCATACCCTGGATAAAAGGAGCATCAGGCACAAAGTTTTCACAAGCACACAGTCACACTGTAAAAGTCCTATCTTTATACAATCGTCTCCAAGAAACAAGGCTACTGGAACACAGCTCAGGTACTTCCCTCAAGCAGCTCCACTACACCATAAACTAAAAAGGATTATCTATATAATGCATAAGAATAACCTCCCGATAACCTCTTGACTCTGAAATCTCTCAGCCACTGAAACTTTATTTTGTCTCGTTTCTCTGTTCCCCCTTTTGGTCAAGAAGGCTTTCTCAATCCGTAATGCCAGGTCCTGACTCATCCCAGGATTTCTGTCCCACGTTGCTGTGGAGATTTACACCCTTAGGAGTCCTGTCCTACATAGTGGGGAGAGCACTGAGTTCATTGCCAAGTTGGCTTAGAGAGAAGCCACATCTGAGCAACAAAAGAGGTTCTCTGAGGGTGACTCTTAGGCCTAATTTTATGTGTACTTAGCCTATTCTTTGCAGGAATAAATTTCAGAGGGGCAAACTCCAAGATCGAGGGGTCAGCCTATTGATTTGGCTGTCCCCACTGCTTGTGAGCATATCAGAAATTCTCCAAATGAGGAAATTGAATATTTTCTCCTTTCTCCCCAGTCTCCCAAGGGGACTTTGCAAATACTTCTTTATATACTGCCCAGATTACTCTGGGGTATATCAGGGCATCACACTAACCTGGACAAACCAACGAGATCTCACACCCTATTCAAGATCCCATGTACTTATGGTGGGAACAGATTTTTGAAGGCAAGAAAAGATAAGTCTTGGTAAATAGTAAACGTGTGTAAACATTTAAGCAAAGGAGTATGGGGCCCTATTTTGGAAAGGCAGGACAGCCACTCACCAGGAATTGGTTTTCATAGCGGGAGTGAAGGCTATGAAGTGGCATTCACCACCCTCCCAAAAGACAAACAAACAAAATGGACTAGTCATTTTCAAATGGTACACTAGATCAGTGGTGATGGTGATGATTGAATATCACTTTATCACATGGTGTTATTTTCCAAAGACAAAGCAACCTAAAAGATGAAAACTGTTGGGGAATAAGAGACTTAGGCTTTAATTCTTTATGAAGACTTTCATTCTTTATAGAGAAGTGGGCATATGTGTAAAAAAGCTACTGATTGTAAATGTTTTGTTCCAAATTGAGAAGAGATAGATCAAACTCAATAGGTTGTGCACTAGATAGCAAAGTAGACTAAGTAAAACCAATGCAGGCTCTTCCATTGCCTCTTGAAAAACTTCTCTCATGCACCATTCACCACCCTCCCAAAAGACAAACAAACAAAATGGACAGAGAAACAAAAAACCTAGGCACTATGTTTCTGCTAGGTATTTATGGATGATATGATTAATGAAGATGAATGCATTTCTTGCACCTCTTTTATCACATGGGCATACAACCAAAATTTTATCTCTAGGAATGCCATTCAAAATCCTGTCTGTGTGCTCTTTCTTTCTCACACGTGACCCAATTGGGAACTTTGATTTGCTCAGATTCACACAACTAAGTAGTGGTAAAGCAATTCCTCTGCATTTCTCTTTCTGGGGTTCTGACTTTTTTTTTTTTTTTTTTTTTTTTTTTTTTTTTTTTTTTTTTTTTTTTTTTTTTTTTTTTTTTTTTTTTTTTTTTTGCATGGGTAGGCACCGGGAATTGAGCCCATGTCTCCTGCCACTGAGCTACTCTCAAGTTAGGTCTCTGTAGTGCTAATTTCTGATTTCCTTGGAGAATCCCTATAAATATTTTGTATTTTCTGAAATATGATTCGAGAACTACTATCCTATAAGTAGCTCTTATCTTGATGAAGTGGTTCTCATATAGTTACTCCCTGCCATTCCTTTTCACTGATTTCATTAGAGATCCTAGCACACTACATATGAAAGCTGATCCCGCCTCTCATCCCGCTCCCAAACCCAGTCTCTTCCTAATATCTGGCACCCATTCCCATTTCTCCCTCAGGACCAGGTGAACACCCTCGCAGATCTGGCTGCGTATTTTGAAGAGGCAGGCCATCCTGACGCTGCCACCACCCGAGCAAGGCAGGAATCCTTGGCATCCCGGTTTGAAGCCCTAAAGGAACCACTGGCCACCCGGAAGAAGAAGCTCGTTGACCTCTTCCTCCTGCAGCAGATCTGCAGAGACACAGAGGATGAGGAGGCCTGGATCCAAGAAACTGAACCCTCTGCAGCTTCCACCTATCTTGGTCAGTACAACTTCGGCAGGCTGAGCCCCACAGAGAAGTGCAAGGGAGCTCTGGATAGTTGGAGAGGTCTGGGATATAGTGAGAGGGGAGAATGTTTGCTCTCAGCTGTTCATGCTTAGACTCATACAGATTTGTCCTGTCCTCCATTGGAAGATTTTGATGTTGTTGAAGATATTAAAGAATTAACCTCCTAAAGCCAGACAAAAGCAAAGCCATGAATTCATTGTCTCTCTAGAGAGCTAGATGGTTCATGTCTTTTTCTGCTCATTCTGTATACCCAGTTCAAGAATAACCCTAGAATTTGAAATCCCTCTGTTTACAGGCAAGGACCTGATTGCTGCCAAGAAGCTTCTGAACAGGCACCAAGTCATACTGGCTGACATTGCCAGCCATGAGCCACGCATCCGAGGAATATCAGAAATGGGAAACAAAATGGTAGAGGATGGTATGTAGAGTTCGTATTGGGTTAGCGAAATCATCAGTATGTCAGTCCTTCGGGAACAAATTTGTAGACTCTTAGAACTTCGAGGGAATTTAAAGATATCTGATCCATTTTCCTATCCAATGTGGAAAGTCTCTTTGAACAGTTCTATCAGATTTATTTATAGTGTTGTTTGTATAGGAATCCTCCTACATCATGAAACAGTTTATTTCTAGCAAAATCAAAATGTTAAAAATAAAATATTTTACCCCACTCATCAATATACTCCTCTGTAGATGTTATGGAATTCAGAATCTAAACTCTGAAATGTTGTAAAACAGCTGAGGTAGTTTTTTATTTTTTAGATTTTATTTTATTCATTTATTTACTTGTTAACTTAATTGTAATACATATTCAGCTCAAAGTTTCCCATTTTAATCACTTTTAAGGGCACAATTCAGCGAGATTTTTAAATAATATTCAAAATATCTTGCTACTATCACCACCATTCCTTCAACTTTTCATCATATTATAAAGAAACTCTGCACCCATTGGACAATAACTCCCTCTTTCCCTCACCTGGTAACAGACACTATCTGTCTCTATGAATTTGCTTATTCTAGGTATTTCATGTAAGGAAGTTTACACAATACCTATCTTTTTGGTTCTGGCTTATTTCATGCAACATGACATCTTCAAGTTTCACGCATGGTATAGCATGTAAAATCAGGTCCTTTTACATGCGGGGCTTTCATATTTGTGAAGATAGTTCTTAAGTTCCCAATGCCTTATTGTCTTTGTGGTAAACAGTCCCATTTCTTTAAATGTATCACTTTATATAGTTTTAATGCATCCCCTCATCCTGGTCTACCATATTCAGAAACTACTATTGTTTGGTTATGATGTTTAGAACTGAATATCCTAGTCCAGGCATGGTATAAGCATAGATTACATTAGGATTTTTCCTCTCTTGATCGAGGAATAAGTTGCTGCCATCTAGTAACTGTTTACAAATATGTAAGTTAACATCCAGACTGCTGAGCAAAAATCCTCATCCCAGCTGATAGAGTCAAACCTATAAATGTCTACTTGGGATTCCAATATTACTTTAGAGACCTACCCTATTTTTTCAATTGAAATCTCCAATATCACTGTGCATTTGTATATTTCTCCTCTCAGTTTTTGTTTCATGTATTTTGAAGCTCTGTTATTAAATGAATATACATTTTTGGATTATTATGTCTTCCTGATGAGTTTAAATCTTTAGCGTTATGAAATATCCCTCTTATCCCTTGTAACATTCCTTGTTTTGAACTCTATTTAGCGTGAGTTTAAAATAGATAGTCCAGCTTTCTTTTAGTTAGTGTTTGTAAGAAACGTATTTCTCTATCCTTTTACTTATACTCTGTTTCTTTACATTGAAAGCAAATTTCTTATGGTCGGATATAGTTAAACATTGCTTTTTTTTTGTACAATCAGGTGATCTTTCCTTTTAATTGGGGTGTTCTTGTCATTTAAGTTAATGCAATTATCAATATGATAGAGTTTAAATTTAGATCTTGTTATGGTTTTCTCTATGTTCATAGGTTTCTACTTTTAAAAATTAATTGCATATTTATTACAACCCCATTTTATCTCCATTTTGGTTTATTATCTGTAGCTCTGTTGTTTGTGTCTTGTGTATGTTTATTTTATGGCAGTGAGTCCCCAGTTATGGCCTAGTGACATTTTAGAGTCCTTGAGATATTTTCAAGGGATGCAAAAGTCAAATATTTTCATAACAGTGCTAAGGCATTATTTGGCTTTTTCACAGTACTCTTTCATGAGTGTATAGTGGAGTTTTCTGGAGACTACATGATATATAATGGTGTCATTGCTCTTATGTTTAATGGAATATATATTTCTACTATATTTAAAAAAATCTGTTTTAATTCCAGATATGTTAGCTATCAATAGATATAACCCATATAAGCAAAAGTTTTTGGAGTCCTCAATAATCTTTAAAACTTTAAAGTGATTCTGAGAGCAAAAATTTGAGAGCCACTGTTGTTGGATTTACAGCATATCACAGCCATATAATATTATACCATATTATACATTGTACAGATCTTTAAGCAGTATAATTACATTCTTCTACTTTCCTTTTTGTGGTATTGGCCTCACAATTTTTAATTTTACTTATATTAAAAACTGTATAACACATTTCTATTACTTTTGCTTTAATGGTCAACTAGCTTTGATAGAGATTGAGAAATGAGAAGAAAAAGAAAGGATTTTGCTTAACTCTTCCAGTATTAGTTGTTCCCTTGTGTATGTAGATGAGTATTTCTATCTGTATCATTTTCCTTCTGAGTAAAGAATTTCCTTGAAATTTTCTTATAGTGCAGATATGCTAGTCATAGGCTAGCTAGGTTTTTTTATGTTCTAAAAGTATTTATTTTGCCTTTGTTTTTGCAATATATTTTCACTGGATATAGAATTCATGGTCAACATTTTCTTTCCTTACTTTCAAGCTGCTGCTGCATTATCTCCTGACTTGCAGAGTTTCTTATGAGAAGTCTGCTGCCATAGTGTTTTTGCTCCTTGTATGTAATGTCTTTTGTTCTCTGGCTCTTTTAAGCTTTCTTTCTTTCTTTTTTTTTTTTTTTTTTTTAACTGGTTTTCAACAATTTGGCTATAATATATCTTGGTGTGATTTTGTTTTTTCCTTCAATGTGACAATCACTGTACCTGTTTGGATTTGCTTTGTTATGGTACTTTCAGGACAGCTTTTATCGGGGACTACTTTAGAAATTAATTCACTAGTAAGGCATGACCCTTCGAGAACTCTACCTCATTTATTATAATATCCATCCACTTTTTGGGGTGGTATTTTTAATATTCTACGTGAGCCCTAGGAATTGACCTACTTTCTTTCTTTCCCTCAGGGAGTTTCCTCACATGGGCGCATATGAATAAGTGGCTAAATATTCTGGTGGACTCCTTTGCAGATCTCTGAACTCTGCTGCTGTGCATCTCACGTTTCTTCAGTGCTCTACACCACAAATTCTAGCTGTCTGGTCCTCCCCAACTCAGATTTCCGTTACTTCAACTCAGTGTGACAGCTGGACTCTGTTACCCCTTCCAGCACTGCAACCTAGAAACCCCTCAAATCATAGGGTATTTCTTATTCATTCCCTTCGCTCAGGGGTCACAATTGTCTGTTAATCATTATTTTTTAGAGTCTGTTCTGTTTTCTAGCTGTTTATGGTGGGAGAGCAATTCCCATAGTAGCGAATCTTTTGTGGGCAGAAAAGCAAACTTGCTGGCTTTTCTGTTTAATCTAGAGAAGACCAGTTTTGGGAACTTTGTGCTCTGTTTTAAGGTCTGTATATATTAGAATATACCAGCCTACTCATTACTTTGCATTAGCACCTATTGCATACACACATCTCAGGCGTTGGCACCTATTGCTGCTTAACCTTACTTAAGATACTCCAATTCCTAGAGAACCTAATGAAAATGTGGCACTGACACCTGCAGCACCATCCTTATGCACCCCTTGCTGTCTCCTAGGTCACCAAAAAATTAGAGTATGGTGAACATTAATGAACTCACCTTTTCTATAAATACTCCACAGGACACTTTGCTGCAGAAGATGTGGCATCCAGGGTGAAGAGCCTGAATGAGAATATGGAGTCTCTACAGGTTCGAGCTGCCAAGCGGAAGAATGATCTCGAGGGCAATGTCCAGCTCCAGCAGTACCTGGCTGACCTACATGAAGCAGAAGCATGGATTAGCGAGAAGGAGCCCATTGTGGACAACACCAACTATGGGGCTGATGAAGAAGCCGCTGGGGTAAGATGGGGGTAGGCATGGGCATTGTCTAGTAAATACTCGCCAAATGGTACAAAATTACTTATTCAGGGGTTCCTTCATTTGTGGGACAGCGACAGTTCTGCTAGATTATTTGGGGGCTTTCAGGTAGATCATCTTTGGTCTTCATCTGCTGGGAAGCCCTCAGAAGTTGACAGAGGTCCCAAAGGTATACCACATTTTCCTATACTCAAGAAATCCACAGATTCTTTAGAGATTATCTAAATCTAAAAGGGCATGCCCAGAAATCCATGGCTGTCTTGGTCCAGTTTTCAACTTCACAGAGTAACCGGGGCTTTCACAACCCACCCAGGGTTTTGAAGTGCAAGGACCTGAACTACTTCATTGAAAGAAAATCAGGCAGATGTATTGGAGCAAAAAGAACTCCAAAGGTCATAATTACTCTTTATAACCATTTCTCTATTTTTCTCATGGTTGTGTGGGCAACTAGTATAGTATTTCACAAACCATCTGCACTAGAAATAATTGAAGACACATTTAAAGTTACGCTAATGATTAAACCCTACAAATGAACATTCTGGCACTATCCTCTTTCAGCCGTGATGTGCATTGGTAAAATTCTTGTGAATTTTTTGTTCATTTTGATTGAAGCAAATATATTAGATTGTTATTCATTCATTAGTGCCTATTTTCTTGACATTTTCAAAGTTAGGCTTATGCATAACTTTATAATAGATGGGAAGTGGCTCTTATGAGGAATTTGGACAATTGGCATAATTCAAAACAGTAGGAGTTGAAGAATCCCCAGAGATGCCTTGGCGTTCCTTCTTTATGTTCTCTGATGATATTCTCATCAACAAATCCAGGCTCTTCTAAAGAAGCATGAGGCCTTCCTGGTGGATCTCAATGCCTTTGGAAACAGCATGCAAGCTTTACGGGATCAGGCAGAAACCTGCAAGGTAAGAAGAGCTCCAGGATGACCAAAATCCACATTCCTCAACACAGAGGAAAAGAACCTCTCTTGTTCACAATCTTTTACTCCCTGCAACCAAGAAAACAATTGTGAAAAAAAAATGCTAAGTTCTATGACCCTGGTAGGCAGGAATTATGGCAACTTTGTAGCCTCTACAGAAATAATCCAAAAGAAGTTCACGTTTAACATGTATTCATCAATACCTTTTTTCTTTTCTCTTTTCTTCCTTTTTAATTTCCATTCTCCTTTCTTTTTGTTTTCATCTCTTCTTATCTTCCTTCTTAAACTCCTTCCTTTCTTCCTTAGATTTTTAATGTCTAGCATATTCAAACGAACACAAAATGATCCTGAGTTGAAGGAAAATTACAGTACATTAGATAGCCAGAAATTTACACAAAAAGTGCATAATTGGATGTATGAACAGGAAAAAAGTTCTCAGAGAAAGTAGTGCTTCAGTGATCCTGATATGAGAACACTGGAAGACAGGAAAATTTTCATAGTTAAAGTGAATCGATTTATCTGAGTTATTTTAAAGGAGGAACGGTAGGTAGTTTTCTATGCAGGCAAGGAGAAGAGCTTTTCTAGTTAGAAAAAAAAAACTGTGAGTACAAACGCAGAAGCATGAAACAATCAGGTATTTTGGGGAAATGAGAAACACAAATAGTTGAGAAAGTGAGAATGGCAAGGTAATAGAGAGTTCTATGAAGAGCAATGGAGCTGAAATCAATTCAGAGTCAGATAATGTTATAACAGTGTTTCCAGTGTGTAGTAGAAGGAGAAAAGAGACACACTTCTTGTATTAAGGGAACTTTCAATGAGAGTCCTGGAATTCATACGCTGGATTTAGAAAAAAAGACATAGAATTGTCATATAAAACCAATATATATTTGCAGTGTTTGTATGCTGTGCCTTTACCAGGCTGTGCCCCATGGGTCCCTAAACGAGAACAGATAGCTCATACGTTTTGGTTCTGAGAAAACAGAGTACTTGAAGGATATGGTGAAGTAGAAACCTGTAAGAGGAAGTATAACTTCAACTACAGTTTGAAGAAGGGGTATGTTGTGGCTGAGGAAGAGGAATCTATTTTGTTCATTTTCTCAGAAAGTAAGAGTCAGAAAATATTCTACTATTGGGAACAGTTACTTGCCAAAGAAAGATACAAGATGTTTTTCAGGATCTCAGTTTATTTTCTCAATTAAAAAAAAGAATCCCATGACTTTCCCTATGCTATAGGTAACCCATCTCCTGAAAAGAAAATCCACTTTCTTGATATAGTAATGTAAAGGCCAAGCAGTGGGAAGGACTGCCAGTGGAGGCCCAGGGAATGGGAAGGGTAGTAAGACATACTGGGTTTTTCACTTTCTCATGAAATTTTCTAAAATGTTGATGTGTATAATCCTTTTGGAACTTCTTAGGAAAGGATATTACCACTGCCACTTTAATAACTTTGAGCATTTAATATGGTGCCGACAAACTGCACCTTCACTTGCTCATCCTGGTCTCACGTTTCCTATCCTGCCCACCTCCTGAAAAGTATTAGAATGAAGCAAATTCTCTAAAAACCGTATTTTACAGTTTCTCTGTTTCTGACAACCGTGTAAGAGGTTCTAGCCAGAGGCTACTCTCTCCTGCTAAGCACAGACTGCCACCTCTGATGTGCATCTAGAGGGAGGGGCTCGGGTGAGATTTCCAGTGGATTGCTGAAATGCCCAATTTCCTGTTTATTCAGCAACAGCAAGCTGCACCGGTGGAGAGAGCTGCTCCAACCGAGAGGGTTGTGGCTTTATATGACTTCCAGGCCCGCAGCACCCGTGAAGTCACCATGAAGAAAGATGATGTCTTAATTCTGCTCAGTTCCATCAACAAGGTTACTTTCACTTCTTTTCATCAACAGTGTGGCTTTTTTGCAACCATCTCTCCCAATGTTGCCAGTGTTCATATTTGGCCAGCCAACACTCTCCTATTGCTTTCTCTCTTAAATAACTAAAATTTAATGAGTAATGTCTTCTTTCTAGATATTGTGCAAGTCCCTGTGCATAACTTTTCCAGTCTTAATAGCCATTCT
This sequence comes from Myrmecophaga tridactyla, assembly GCA_004026745.1. Classification (NCBI taxonomy): domain Eukaryota; kingdom Metazoa; phylum Chordata; class Mammalia; order Pilosa; family Myrmecophagidae; genus Myrmecophaga; species Myrmecophaga tridactyla. The sequence continues at coordinate 19,415 of PVIY010007192.1, forward strand.
ATAAGATAAGATTACAATTCCAATTTTGCAGTTTAAAAATGACAATTCAAAAAATTTAAGTAATTTGCTCAAAGACACACAAACCATACGTGACAATTCTGTAATATATTTATAGGATTACAATGTCTCTTTCGTCTCCTCTTTTTGCTCATTCCTCTTCTGTGCCTGATGAAAGATAGATTATTTAAATCTTATCTTCCTGGTTTTTTTTAAAACCTATAAGAACAGTGGCAAAATATTGACTAGAATTTTAAATATATTTTTCTGACAGCTCAAGTATTTTTATATTCTAATAGCTAATAAATATGTTAAATTCTGGGGAAGAAATGTGGGAAGTTTGGGATGTTACTCCCCTGAAGGAAAGTGAATTTCTTGAAGAGGTAAGATGTTTCTTGATCAAATGAGTTGTTTTCCAGTTTCCCTTTCTCTTTGGCCAGGTCTCTCCACTTTACCATTATTCCCTGATATTAACTCCAAGGTGGTTAGTATGGCACCCCCCCCCCCAGATATTCTGGGGAGCAGGGTGAAACAAAAAGGGCAACCAACAATTTTGGGGAATTCTGGTAAAGCAATAGAGAGGAAAAAGTTTTGTATAACATTGTCACCCACAGATGCTCAACCCCAAGAATCCCAGTTCAATTCTAAACCCATGAGTTTTTGGTGAGTTCTTTGTTGGACAGAGTATCCCATCATTAGGAGAGCTGCCTTTGGTTTTTGAAAAACTCTCCAAACTTAGGACTCTAACATCAAATGTCAAATTCCTAGATTTCAGAGGCTTATGTCTTCAACTCCTGAAGCTCCTCATTTACCTTCTTTGTAATATGTGAAAATTATATGCCACCCACAAGCATTCTCTTGGCCATTGGCTTAAGAGTGCTTAGAGACTTAGTTACAAGAATGGTAATGAGAGTGGAAACCTCTCTCATTTATGGATTTTACAAGAACTAAGGAAGGAGTGGGAATCTATTCTACCTTCAGGACTGGTGGAAAGTAGAGGCTGATGACCAACAAGGCTTTGTCCCAGCTGTCTATGTCAGGAAACTGGCCCATGATGAGTTTCCGACGCTCCCACAGCGGCAGCGAGAAGAACCAGGAAGCATCACCCAGCGCCAGGAGCAGATTGAGAATCAGTAAGTTCTGAAGCCTGAAGAACTGGACAGTGTTTGGCCAAACATTTCCTTTTGGTTAAATACACTCTTCTAATCTGTTAAAAGATTAGAGATGCCATTGCAAGTTCACAGATTTCAAGAACCGAAAGTAAAATCTAAACTCTTTCAAATACTTCAGTTTTTATATGAGGAAAATGCCCGAAGTCAGACACTTAAACCCTTGTCTGCTGACTCCCTGTCCAGCATTCTTTCAAGTTTATCAAAGCTCTCCTGATTTCCATTTGAGCTTTGTTTGCCATATAACAGGTGTTTCATAACCCGTTGCCACTTGGCACGTGAACAGTTTACTGTTATAGAATGACGGAAGATTATTGTCAGCTATACTATTGGAACCTTGACACTTTTATTATTTTTAAAAGTAACACTGTGTGTTTGTCTGCCTACTTCTGATGCCACTTTCCTTCCATCTTTATTTCCTCTTCTCCTTTATCGTTCTACTTCTTTTGATCTTTCCCCTCTGTTCATTTGGTCCCTTTCGTTCTCTTCTGCTCTCCACCTCTCGTATTTTGTGTTTCCTCTATATCCCCTTTTCTTGGTGTCTTCGCCCAGATACCAGTCCCTCCTTGATCGGGCAGAAGAACGCAGGCGTCGTCTCCTGCAGCGTTATAATGAGTTTCTGCTGGCCTACGAGGCAAGAGACATGCTGGACTGGATCAGAGACAAAAAGGCAGAAAACACTGGGGTGGAACTCGATGATGTTTGGGAGCTGCAAAAAAAGTTTGACGAGTTCCAAACAGTGAGTGGAATCGCATCTTCTAGACATCTTTTTGAAGCTTGTGTGATTTCCTTTTATCCTTTATCTCCTCCTATGTGACCCCTTAATTTATATCACAGTTGCCAAATAACTGTCCTCAAGGGCAGTGAGAGCTCTGTAGCTCAGATCTTCCTGCGGGTGTTGCAGGCATTATAACTGGAAAGAAGAGGCAGAGGCAACTATTTAACACAACTTCGCAGCCTGCGGTCTCTGCAGTCCTGGTCTCATGCAAGTCTTCGCAATTTCCACACTATCATTCTGGGTTCTTAACGCTCAGTGTGAGGTGGCTGTTGTGGGTGTTTGTGTCAGGTTTAATCATGGGGGAGGAGTTGAGCCGGGAGGAGAACAACCTGACTCTACAGCTCTTAAATTTATGCCAAGCAAACCCTTTTCATCCTCCTTTCTTCTCTCCATTTATTGCATTATCTTAGTTAGTGATGAGTATAAATGTGTTCTTTCTTTTTCTTATGATAACTTCCACATGGAATTGAGGCAGCTTAAAATAGATCTACAAATATTGGTTTAGAATAGAAAAGCAAAATAAAAGGGAAGCAGAGATAAAACTATAAAATAAAACTAACAATGAGAATTCCATGAATAAAACTCATTGAAACGCCTTTTTTTTTTCCTGCATGGGCAGGCACCAGAATCCAACCCGGGCCTCCGGCATGGCAGGCGAGAACTCTGCCACTGAGCCACCATGCCCTGTCTTAAAATGCCATTTTTAATGTACTGAGTAATATTCTGACCATAAATATAGTAATGAGCTTCTAAAAGTTTTTCCTGACATTATTCCCAAATATAAATAGATTGCCTCACATATGTAATTCAGTCAAAGAAATAATCTGTAGAAAAGAAGAAAGTTATAGTGGTAGAATATAATATTTTCTGGGTTTGATGGTATAGCTTAATCTAGATGAAGATTTTGAGAAATCTAGAACAATGGATGTGCTTCATACTTAAGTTCTCTCGGTCAAGTTCTCTCACTGGCAGATTGAAAGAGGGCAATTGCAAATATTGACTGAGGTAAGGATTATGCTCTAATCCTAAAAGAGGGTGGGGCTGAGCAAGTAAGTATGTCAAATTCTTGAGAAGAGGATTTACACTGATTTGGGCAAATTTTTGCAACCAGGATTTGAAGACCAATGAGCCTCGGCTGAGGGAAATCAACAAGGTAGCTAATCATCTGCTGTTTGAGGCTCTTCTAACACCAGAAGGAGCGCAAATCCGACAGGTAATTAATACTTCCTCCATCTCTTCTCACTATGAGGCAGAGCTTTGGGAGCCCTCATTTCTCTCCAGTATCCTCAACTTTAAACTCTGCAGGTCACACAGGTACACGCAGAAGGTCATGGCAATGTGGAGCTGTCTATGGAAAAGGTTGAGAACAAATGCTCTAGCCTGGCCATTTTTATTGTGGAAGTAAATGTAATGAAAGCAAGCTCAAAAAAAAGCAAGTTTATTTATTTATTTATTTTTGTACTTTTGCAAGTGTCTTCTATGCTCTCATGATAGGTTTTAGGTTGGAAGAAGCAGTGAGTATCAGGACTCACAATTCAGATTAGCCTCAAGAAGTAATGTTAGATAGTTCAGGGTATATGAACCTGGACATCAGGAGAATTAAATTTACGTCTTGGTTCTCTTTGTGTCTGTGGGCAAACCAATTCATTTCTAAGAACCTCAGTTTCTACAACTATCAAGCAAGAATTGAATAGCACAATCTCTAAGTTTCCCTTTACTTTTTGTTCTACACTCCACTTAATTGAACATAAAGTTCTTGACCAAAAACCCAAAAATCTTTCCTATTAAAATTTTGGATAAGATGCATTGGAACTGACCTGAAATGTTTAAATTGCAGCACACATTCATCCCCAGTACCATACACACATAGGAAATTCAGTGCTCAAATACTCAAATACATGAACTCAAAGAAAGGATAGATAAAGGAATTATTAGAGTAGGAAGGAAGTAATCAAGAAAGCTTACTTGAAGAGGTGGGTTCTGATAAACTTACAGAAGAAGAAAAAGAATATGTTAGGACAGAGGTTGGGGGCGGATTTTGGGTCCAATCATTGTTCTAACATATGGTTCCTTGGAGACCTGACGTATCTTTAGGTAATGTTCTGTCCAGTTCTCAGGATTGTCATAAACCAGTGAGGATGAATTCCCTGCCCTCTTTTTGTGGAGGATGTTATGTGATAAAAGGGAAAAGGTTATGCAAGTGAACCATTTATTTACCTCTGTAGAAAATAGGGCTCTTAAGAGACTACTCTGTTTAATCAATTCAGGATGCAGAAAGATATTAAATTTCTCCTAGAGAAAGGTAATAGCTTCCAACTAATGAGGCAGCACTTTCCACTCATTCTTTGGCCATTGTAATGAAGTCTCCCTATATAATGCATCAATTACAACTTCTGGATTGATGAACCCACCCTGGAACATCAGTTTGGGTGAAAAAGAAATCTCTTTCTCTACCACGCTGGCATAAATGAGGCCCAAACTAAAGCTCTCTAAGAAAAAAGTGAAACTATACATTTTTGGAAGGATATAACATGAAAGCAAACATTACTTAAATTCTGTCTCATCTTTAGGCACCACCAAGCTTTCTGAATTAGCTCCCTGGCTACTATCTGATGTGTTTGCCCCATTTTAGGAGTTGAATGCCCGCTGGGACTCCCTTCAGAGGCTTGCGGAAGAACAGCGCCAATTGCTGGGAAGTGCCCATGCCGTCCAGATGTTTCACAGGTGAAAATGTTAACTCCAGAAAGCAGTGCTGCTCTAGGACCTACTCAAAGGTCCCCGAGTCTAGTTGCTGTGGATAAAGCCACAGCCATTAGTGCAGCCCTTCTTCGTGAAATAGAACAAATTTGCCAATAGGAGACAAGTGTGTCTGTAGTTGATTCCTTACTTGGCACATAGAATATCCCAAGATAAATTCATGTCAAGGACTTTGTCTTGGACCCTGGTATGTGATAGCCTGTTTGTTTCTAGAATAGTGAATGAAACTTTAAGTAGATACAAGAAGCTTAAGGAATGACATTTCTGAGCCAAAAATGAACAGTAGAGGACATCATATGCCACAATGACTCCGTTTATTCAAGATTTGTTTTATGTCTGATTTACAAACCCATACCTCCATTGAAAAAAAGCAAGCACACAAGCAAGTGAACAAACAAAACAAAGACCAAATACCTTCTCTGTGTATAAAAGTAGTTTTGAAGATTCAGAAAAGAGAAAACCAAGACTTGGTCATTTAGAATGACTTAAGATGGAAGGCCATGAAGGATAATGCTTAGACATGTGGCTCTGCAGTGAAACCTGCTGGGTCAATCTTAGACGTCATCATTTAGCAGTGGAATAACTGGAGCAAATCCTTAGCCTTGTTTGACTTCAGTGTCTTCATTTCTTAAATGGTGATGCTAATAGTCATTGTGCTTTGGGGAGTTGTTGTAAAGATGAGATGAGCCTCTGTGCCTAGTGATGATGATGATGGTATGGTGATGGTGGTGATGGTCATCGATGCCTTCTTTGCGAGCCTGGCCAGTCTGCCTCTGGCGCACATCACTGTCCCCATGTCTTTACTCTCCTGTGTACCAGAGAAGCAGATGACACGAAGGAGCAGATTGAGAAGAAGTGCCAGGCCCTCAGTGCCGCTGACCCTGGCTCAGACCTGTTCAGTGTTCAAGCCCTTCAGCGACAGCATGAGGGCTTTGAGAGAGACCTCGTGCCCCTGGGGGAAAAGGTAAGACAGCATGTGCTTCCAGGCCTTTTCAACACATCCCTTTTCATGTTTACACCTAATAATGCCCCCCCTTTTTTTTTTCTGGTTTTCTTTCTTAGCCCTTTATTCTTACATTTCTCTTTATCTTGTTCCATACTTGTTCTTGCATCCTGTCCCTGAGGCAAGGGCAATAAAATGACATGACCTATGCCTATTAACATGTGGGGAAAGACATGTTGGAAATAAAAGAAAATCCTATCCTCTGGATGGTTACATTATATTCACTTGCCACTTTAGTTCCAAGTTCTAAGTCACCATAACATACCTGAAGCTAGTAAGAGACCAGCAGCTTAAAAGAAGCAGGAAATGGCCATATCATGATGGCCAGGCTTATGCCTGAGCATGGTGCAGTATTTCTTCAACTGGGAATCAAATGAACTTCCCAGACCTATCCTGGCCCAATGGTGAACTCCTGAGCTTGCCAGTGAAATCCTGGATAAATTAGTGGCTTCATACAGCTTGACATTATCAGGTAGAACAAAAAGCACAGAAGATTTCTATGTTAAGAAGATATCTTAAAAGTCATGTAGACTAAAAAGCGCTGGTGTCATTATTTTATAAAGTAGCAAGATATGATTTTATATTACTATTTGGGAAAATGAGCACTGGTGGTCAGGACTTTTTCTTAATTTTTAAACTTTTTATTATAGCGGCAAATATGCCTCTCAAAATTTCCCATTTTAAACACATTCAAGTGTACAACTCAGTGAAATTAATTACATTCACAACATTGTGTTATTGTCACAGACATCCATTGCCCCTGCTCTTTCGTCACCTCAAATAGAAGTCTTTATCTGTTAAGCTATAACTCTTTCCACCCCTGCCTGGTAACCTATAAACTACTATCTGCTCTATGAAAATTGCTTTTCCTAGGTGCTTCATATATAAATGAGGTCATACAATATTTGTCTTTTCATGTCTGGTATATTTCACTCAACATAATATCTTCAAGATTAATATACATTGTAGTATGCATCAGAGCTTCCTCTTTTTTAATGCAAAATAATATTCCATTGAGCATATATGCCACTTTTTGTTTTTTTTTGTTTTTTTTTTTGCTAGGGCAGGCACCAGGGATCAAACCTGGGTCTCCGGCACGGCAGGCAAGAACTCTGCATGCTGAGCCACCGTGGCCCACCCTATACCACTTTTTAAAATCCATTCTTCTGTTGATGGACAACTGAGTTGCCTCTACCTTTTAGCTATTGTAAATAATATACTGTTATGAATATTGATATACAACCATCTGTTTTGTTCTCTGCTTTCAAAGTCCTTTTGGATATATACCAAGAAGAGGGATTGCTGAGTCATATAGTAAATCTATTTTCAATTTTCCAAAGAACCACCAAATTTACTTCCATGGTGGCTACACCATTCTACAGTGCTACCAGCAATGTACAAGGGTTCCTATTTCTCTGCATCATCACCAACACATATTTCTGTTTCATGAATAATAGCCATTCTAGTGGATGTTAAGTAGTATCTCTTGGTTTTGATTTGAATTTCCCTGTTGACCATAATGTTGAGCATCTTTTCATGTACTTAGTCATTTGTGCCTATTCTTTAGATTAATGTCTTTTTTAAGTCCTTTGCCCATTTTATTTGTGTTATTTGTCTTTTCTTATTGAGTTGCAGCAGCTGTTTATATATTCTGGATATGAAACCCTTAACAGATAAATATTCTGAGGGCTGTCTTTGTACTTTCTTTATCATTCTTGTTGTCATACTAAAGTTTAAATTTTGATGAAGTACATTTTATCTACTTTTTCTTTTGTTGCTCATGGTTTTGGTGTTGTGTCTAAGAAAACACTACCAAATCCAAAGTTATAAAGGTTTTCCCTTATGTTTTATTCCAGGAGTTTTATGGGCTTAGCTCTTATGTGTAGGTCCTGTATTCATTTAGAGTTCATTTTTGTATATGGTGTGAGGTACGGTTCCAAATTCATTCTGATGCAAGTGAATATCCAGTTTTTCCCAGCACAATTATTTTGCTAGGAATCACATGGGAGTCTAGGATGCTTAGCAGAGCTCTTTCACCTCCCCAGGTGACCATGCTGGGGGAAACAGCAGAGCGGCTCAGTGAGTCCCACCCAGATGCTACTGAGGACCTTCAGCGGCAGCAAAAAGAGCTGAATGAGGCCTGGGATGATCTGCTGGAGCACACAAAGGATCGAAAGGAGAACCTAAGTGAGGCTCAGAAATTCTACTTGTTCCTCAGCAAAGCAAGGTAAAATTCAAAACATGTAATCCTATCAAACAACAGTAGGAACTCAGAGGTGGAAAGAACAACTGATGTATTGTAGAGAAAGTAGCATTTTACTGGGCCTTATTATTCAAGATTTTAACCAGTGGGACAGAATAGAAAGATACTAATGTAGTGGGAATTATGCAAACAAAGGCACAAGGATAAGAGCCATACAGCATGGTCATGGGGCAGGGAATGTTCCAGGGCAGTGAGAGTCCGAGTTTTATATATCATGGGCATAAGGAGAAGTAGCAAGGGATAAAATTTGAAATTTGGGATCAAATCCTGGAGAATTGTGAGTGTCTTTTAAAGACTTTAGACATTATAACAGTCCAAAAGTTCCCATGCAGATCAGGCAAATCCTCATCATATCAACCTACTTGGGGGAACTTTCAGAGTTGGGAATGGGGCAGGTTCTTGTCCAGAGTTTTTTCCTGTTATATCTCATAGGTCAAATCACTTACCCTTTCTGGACTGATTTCCTCTTTCTAAAATGGAAACAAAATAATTATTAGCATTCTACACAGGATTATTACAAGATTGAAAGCTATATATGAAGAGATTTTCAAACACAAGGGTCTTGGTATCCATAAGTGATAGAGGGCGAATTGCAAATCTAAAATCTGTGAAGCCTATAAAACCAGGTAGAGGATACTAATCTGGAAATGTTTTCTAGAGAGGAAAAAGCCAGAGGACAGATAACCCTGTGGCAACTTTCAAGGTTTTCTTATCAATGCCAAAATGTGTATTTGTCTAGGGACCTGCAGAATTGGATCAGTGGCATTGGTGGCATGGTATCATCACAGGAGCTGGCCGAGGACTTAACTGGCACAGAGATCTTGCTAGAGCGACACTCGGTATGACTGTGAAGCCACAGCCACTGATGACTTGATTTCACAACCTCCCTTCATTTGATAGCTTTTGATGTAATTGGTCTCAACAGTCACTGCTCACTTTTTTCGCTCAGGAGTATCATGCTGACATGGAGGCAGAGGCTCCCACCTTCCAGGCCTTAGAGGACTTCGGTGCACAATTGATAGACAGTGGGCACCAAGCTAGTCCTGAAATTGAAAAAAAGCTTCAAGCTGTCAGACTAGAGCGACATGATTTGGAGAAAGCTTGGGAACAACGCAAGAGGATGCTAGACCAGTGTCTGCAGTTGAAGGTACAGCAAATTCCCAATAGCTGAGCAGGGTTAGTCTCAGTCTGCTTCTTCTGTGCAATTTTCCATGGTTTGGATAGGTCTTAGTACACTGGCCTTTCCATGCTGTAGATCAAGGGCACCTCTTGTGCATCTGACATTGGATTCTCTGCTTCGTAAACTCATCATTGTGATATTCTTTGACTTGTCCCTATCAGAAAAGCCAAACAAGGTGGGAGTCGATCCTGAGTATGAATTGGGGTGATTGTCATTTATTTATTTACTTTTTCTGTTTATTTATTTTTTTATTGAGAAAATACTGTGTTCTGGGCCCTGGGGACACAAAGTTTGATAAGACAAGATTCCTTTTCTTAAGTAGTGAAATTAGACCCATTAGACAGATCATTCTCATTTAGTAAGGTGGTTATTCATGAAGGAAAAAGTATGAGTTACTCTGAGGTTAACAAGGAGGGAAAGATTCGCATTTGGGGGGAAGAGAGTTGGACTGTCAAAGGCTACTTTGAAAGGTAGAGTTTCTCATACTAGAGTCTTAAAGAAATAACTAGCAGGTATCACCTGCTCAGAGAACATGGCGAAGAACATCCTAAGATTGGGGTATAGCGTGCATACACATAAAATGCTGCTCAGAGAAGAGTGAAAGATCCAATATGGCTAGGGTTCATGGTGTGAGTGCTGCCGTCTCTGCGCGCATTGCGGGGTCCATGAATGCTTTGGGTTGGGGGTTATGCCCCTTGAAGTACATGAACTCCAATCTCTTCTTGCCTAGGAAAGATGATCCAAAGTGAACTTTTCCCTTTCGCAATCCTCTTCTTATTTGCTACGTGGCTTTCTTATCTTTACCTCTGCTTGGCACGAGGCAAGACTTCACCTCTTTAATTCTAATTTTCCCAATTTTTCTCACTTACTTTAGGTCAATATTTTATTCTCTAATTTATCTGCTCACTCAAAATCCCTTGTCAGGGAGACTTTCCCTGAACTCTTCTAACTTTCATGTGCCTCTGACCTGCAGAGATTTGAGGAATGACTGGAACATTGTCAAAAAATAATGTCTTTTTATCTTTAGCAAAACCTCATAGGCCTTTATGTATCAATTCTATATAATGTAGATTATACATTTACCTCTCACCAGTCTGAACTCTAACATGAAATATTTCCCACTCTTCATGTTTCTCTGGTTACCATTCTACTCCCTCTACCGTAAAATACATACTCTACTACAAATAAAGTTTGGAGTATAGATAGCTTTTAGTAACCCATGCTTGTGCTTTACATTTTTGTATTTCTTGAACTAAGTTTACAGAGGTTCGCACTGAGAAGGGAAGACATCTTTCATTCTTCATCCTCTCTAAGGAGTTCTGTGACCTTCCTTTAAACCATATTTTCTTGTTCTTAAAAGAATCCACAGTTTACATCACTATGGTTTATCTGCCACAAAACAGCTATTTCTCAATACAAAGCTCAGGTCTTTCTCAGTGATGTCTGGCAATCTTAATGCTTGGAAAGAAATAATGTAAGTTTGAAGTTGAGAAAGGGGTGGGGAACTTCCAGGAGCTGGAGGAGACTGATCTTATTCCACCAAATCAGCAATGAGAATGCTGAAACTCTGGTCTCCAGAAACCTTTAGGAATATCTCATTCTCCTTTCTGGAGGACTTACCACCTGTCTAAGAATTAGGCCAGCCTTAACTGAACATTGCTGTTAAGTTTAGAACAAAATTGACAGCCCTTATCATTTATTCCAAATGAAGATCCATAACGGGAAATATATATTGAACAGGTGAATTAATGAAAGATGCGTGGGGCCAAAATGCCAGGCAAGGTTCCCAAGGAATCAATATCCACCCAAGTAAGATAATTAATATGCTGATCTGATAAGGAGAGGTGAGATTAATCAGCTTACTTTGCAGATTCTGTGCTACCCTCAATTTCACTCACCCACACATACACACACATACACAGACAACCACATACACATACACACACATTTCATGGGAGGATAGAATTTTGCAGGATCCCTTATGTCAATATCATGGAGAGGTGTAAGAGCATTTCCTCTACCACCCTGAATGAATGCACCATATACCTCTAACTTTATTCCCCATAGTTGTTCCAAGGGGACTGTGATCAGGTTGAGAGCTGGATGGTGGCCCGAGAGAATTTCCTGAGGTCAGATGACAAGGACTCCTTAGACAGCCTGCAGGCTCTGATGAAGAAACGTGATGATTTGGACAAAGCAATCACTATTCAGGTAATAAAAACTAATATAATAGTTCCAATGATAACTAGTAATGATCATAACAGAAATCCTACACATTTGTGCATTTTTATCATTTGTAAGTACTTTGCTACCCATTTGCTCCCGACAGAAAACTCTGAGGAAGACAGGACAGCTTTATTCCTGTGGCTTACACTTGCCCATGTCAAATGTGTTACTTGGACTTCTTGCTTTCAGTTCAGCATTTTTACCTTTCAGGCCTCTGCTTCAAACCCCACATATTGTGTTGTAAAGGTGATGAGAAAGTGAATAAAACTGCCTCAGCTTTCAGGGCTCGTTGCCTAGAGTAAATGGAAGGGCAAGTATCTGCATATGATTGTGAACTCAAATTGGATTAAGTGGAATCCATGTAGTACACTTAACAAAAATCCAGCAGTGAATTTACCATAAAGCAAACAGGCCCTTACCTTGTGTGGCTCCTTACTAAGGTTCCTTTTTTCCTCACTTTAAATACTTATTTTTATATCTAATTTTGCACTGGAGATTTGTGGTTATTTTTTAGTTCAAGTATATTCTCCAATTGTGTAAGCCTCAAGTGCCACACAATATGAATCTGTCCCAAACATTAGAACCGCTTCCTTTACTAAAGTTAGTGACACCAATCTCCAATGCTTGGGTATAAAGAAGTTTAGGTTTTTGTATATATATATATATTTGTGGTAACTGATATGCAGTCTAAAGGGATCTCTCTGAAGCTGGTCTCTTGAACTGAAAAACCAGAATTTCTCCCTTATAAAATATCCTAAAGTTGTGACCATCCTATATGAATGCTTAGTTCAGTGTTTACAACTGTCAATAAAATTTAAAATAAAGATCGTCCCTAAGTTTGGAAGGAACACGGTGATTTTATATCCTTGTATAAATATAATAATAACTAATAGTCACTTAGCACATAGGACCTTACAAAGCAATTTTGTATACCTTGTCTCAAAAATTATTTCAGAAACTCTATAAAGTAGAAAATTATTATCCCCAGTCTACAGAAGAGGAAACCAAGTTTCCCTGAGAGATCATGTGAACTTGGACAGGATTGCTTAGCTAGAAAATAATAAAGACATTTGTACCCAGTTCATTCAAAGTACTTCACTCATTGAAAGCATAAAATACATTTTTATGACTGATACATATAAATTAGTATGTGTAACAAAGTATTCTATGAGACTATGCTAACTGAAAAAACCTTTTCATCTCTCTTGACTAAATTTAAAATGCGTCTTTTTTTAAAGAAGGTTTTTACAAAAGGTTTTAGACCACAAAAATATATACTAATGAATTTTTTAGAATTATACTCTAAGCTTATCATCTTATAGAGAATAACAAATATTAACTCAGTATTGAAAGTACACAATGGACTAAAATTGCAAGAAAATATTGCATTCAATATTTGATTAATCACTAGCTAGGGAAGAGCTAGAATTGGCATTGCCTTCTAAGAAATTCATATTAGAAAATTTCTTTTCCACAAGATAATCAGGTAAAATTTACAATTCTAAAACTTGACTTTTAGAGCTGCAAGTGATTTTATACAATGTTTATTTCAAGATCCCACCCAATGCAGAAATCATGGCCCTGGAAGCCCATGTCAGAGTTGACTGACAGTGATTATTAGATGTTTCTCCTCCTGTTGAGTTGAAATGCACCTCCCTTGTAACAGGCATTTAACCTTTGGTTCTGGTTCTGACCCCTGAAGCCACAAAGGCTATCTCTGTTGTTTTGTAGGAAGAAATCTCTGGTTGCAACAAGAACTCCTCAGGCATCTGGACTCTTTCCTTTTCCTTTCTCTAGGAAGGGAAGGTCACTGACCTAAAACATTTTGCTGAGCGACTCATAGCTGATGACCACTACGCCAAGGAGGAGATTGCTGGTCGACTCCAACGAGTGTTGGACAGGTCAGGCCTAAGTGATTGTTTTGTGAGCTACAGGAGGATGTAGCAAAGGAACCTCTTTGCTAGCATCCATCAAGAAAGGTGACACTTGGGTACTACTCCTTTCCAAATACCTAAAACTAACTTTACACCTTGGGGAACTTTCTATCCTAGACACATAGAATGAAAGAGTTGGAAAGTACCAACTCAACCATTGGTACTCTATATCTGAAAATAATGAGACTGTGTGAGAGGAGAAGGGACAGGCTTGTGAATGGGAATACTCTTGGATCTGACATCAGAGCTTGGAGAAAGGGTGAAGGACAGAGAGTGATCTGGCTCCTCCTCCAGGTGGAATGCTCTCAAAGCTCTAATGATTGCTGAGAGGACAAGGTTTGGAGACTATGCTGACCAGAAACAATTCTACCGTGACCTTGAGGAGCTAGAAGAATGGATCAGTGAGATGCTGCCCATAGCCTGTGAGGAGTCCTACAAAGACCCTACCAACGTTCAGGCAAGTTTGAATACTTTACCACCCCAAGATTGTTGGTTGAGCAATCATGCTCCTATACTGACATTTCCTTGCTTTTGAGACTGCTGTTGTCCCTGCCCTCAGGGACTTCTGAGTCGAATGTGGAGTGAGTTCTTCAGAACCTACCATCACCCTCAGAAATTCTGCCAGAAACTTTTCCTTGTAATCAGAATTTAAGTTATCCTACTTCCCTAAATAAGAGGAAAATTTTGTTTCTGCTTTGCCTTCAGAGGAAATACTTGAAACACCAGGCTTTTGAAAAAGAGGTCTATGGTCGAGCTGAGCAGGTAGAAGGAGTCATCAACCTGGGGAACTCTCTGATTGAGCGGAAGGCATGTGATGGCAATGAAGAGAACATGAAGGTAGGGTTTCAGCTCAGGATGGGTTCTGGGCCACAAAGGGACATGAGCAGAAATCTTTTTGTTCTTTCATTGTTTCCATGTATACGGATATGGAATATTACTGTGGTTAGGTGTTCCCTCTTATTGTTGCACAAAAGAGGAGGAAAACAGTAATGCCCAGACCTTATCATTTCCTTCAGACCCAGTATCTGGAACTCCAAGAAAGCGTTAGACATATTTCCTAAATCTTCTCATGCTTGTTTTATATTTTCTGCTCCTACTGTCAGTGATTTTTTGGCATTTGGCTTTCAATCCTTTAATCAGACCAGAACCTTTCCTTCAAACTATCCTTTCTTCCAACACCCCCAGATTAAGTGTAATTGGTTTAACTATGGCATTCAAGTACCAGAAAAGTTTTGACAAGTCCATCCTTCCACAGCCTCCCTGGTTTATCTCTTCACTTTCTCACAGGATGCAGGACCCTAACCATTCTAATGACTCCTTGCTCTCTTTGGGTTAGGGACAACTGGAAAAGCTGGAGATGAACTGGAATCACCTGCTTGAAAAGACAATTGAGAAAGGGCAGAAGCTCAATGAGGCCAGTCGCCAGCAGAGGTTCAATACAGGCATTCGGGACTTCGAGTTCTGGCTCTCAGAGGTAATAGCACTTGGAAATGCTGGGGGCACAGGAGCTTCAGATGGATGAAGGTGAGGGACCCCTGTTTTGCTACAAGATAGCATTAAGACTCATGCAGTGAGGATGTCAGTTAACCGACAAACTACCAAGTAAGCTGCCAAAACATTAGAAATGCCCTTATCTTAGCTCGGCTAGAGGAATTTGCATCATGGAGAATCACAAGTTGCCTGTGTTTAAAGAAACCTTGAAGATCATCTAATCACCCATCGAATTCAGAAATCCCTTCTGTGCTATCTCTGATAATAAATTTTCTAGCCTATAGTAGTATATATTAAATGACAGAGTCATCATTCCCTTATAAGGCAGATCATTCCATCTTTGGGAAGATTTCACCTGTGAGACATTTCCCTTTGTATTGAGCTGAAATATGCTTACTTTCATTCTCTCCCTAAAGACATATACTAAATTAGAATAGTTTTTACCTTGTACCTTTTCTTCAACTGTTTCAAACATTTTCTTCATATTGATTGGTTCAATTCCCCTCACTTTAGAACACGTGTCACTCATTCTACTGACCACTCTAGTGATCAGAACTGATCCTCATGTTGAAGGGAGGTCATGTTACTGTGAAAATAGAGTGCTCAGTGCTGGGATTATGAGAAATAAAACATGCAATTTAAGAAGAAAAAAAAATGGAGTGTTTAGAATATCAGAGGATCCAACATGCAGGAAACTCTATTTATACCAATGCAACCTAAGATTGTTGGTATCTTTTTTCTTAGGAGGAATGGGTCAGGGCAATATCTATTATGTGTAAAGACCTAAGAGAAGGAAGTTGTGTTAGGAAAAGGACATCCGAGATGAAATGTAAAGTGAAATTTAGACACTTAGGAAAATCACTGAAATTCTCATATTCCCTCCACCGTAGATCCAAACTTTGATCCATACTGAGGAATGAAATACAAGTCCTTCTAAATATCCATCAGTAAAATTCCTTCAAAATGATTATTCATTCATATGTTATCTAAGCTAGATGGAACTTCAGTGTTCAATAATACTAACCCCATCATTGCTTCCAATAGCAATTTACTGCACATGCAGCAACCATCACATTAGCAAGCAGTAAAAATATTTTTCTAATACTTAGAAATGTTCAGCAACCTGGGCGGGCCACAGTGGCTCAGTGGCAAGAACGCTTGCCTGCCAAGCCCAAGGACCCGGGTTCGATTCCCGGTGCCTGCCCATGCAAAAAAAAAAAAAAAGAAATGTTCAGCGACCTAACAGCTGGTAGATGGCTTGACCAACATTTTAAATCAAGCACGATTGATTCTAAAGACTTTTGTTAGAGTTTATCTCACACAACCTCATTTTTTCCAGGTTTCTCATATGTCCCATCCCATGGTCTCTTGAACCCAATTCCCGTCTTTACTAAGATATCTTTACTGTACTCATTCTCCCTGGATTTAGAAATGCAGTGATAAATTTCTTTCTACTTGATAGTTTTGCTTTGTTTTATTTTAATGCCTATCTACTTGGGGAATAGGCTTTGTGAGAAATCTTTTATTTAACCAATTCATTCATTTCTGCAAGATTTAATAATCAAATGGGTCTGTACTACTTGGGACCTGTTGCTTTATAAATGTGGGTGGAAAATCACTTATGAAATTGATACATTTTGAATGACCTTTTTAAGCAGACACCAAACAAGGTGTGTGGAATGCACGTAAGTATAAGATCTGTGATACCAGAGAAGGTATTGATTATCCCCAGTAATGAGTACAGTGCCTGGAAGGTAGTAAGCCTTTAATAAATATTTGTCAGATAAATGAATTCATGCTTGAACAATTAATTTTGCTGATCCTTCCTGGAAAAAGTTTGGGGACATAGTTGGCAATCTTGTTCACCTTAAAGACAATTTTCATCTGGCATCTTTATTGCTGATTTCTCCCTTCCCAGGCAGAGACACTTCTAGCCATGAAAGATCAAGCCAAAGATTTGGCCTCAGCAGGCAATCTGCTCAAAAAGCATCAGTTATTGGAGACAGAGATGTTGGCCCGAGAGGTAAGTAGTGCTGGAATCCCACTCCACTGGCCAGAATGGAAATGCTTCTGACTTTTGCCCTTCCTGTTTTCAGAGACCATTTGAGAACACAGCCTTTCTAAATTGACCTTACTGTTCTCAGCCAGCATTCATTATAATCAGGTCAAACCCAGAGCCATTTTAATGATCATTGTGAACCGATTATCATTACACTGTAAATTCTAAGACACTGGGAGGTAAATCCTAAAACTTATCTTGTCCGTCTTTTACTGACGCATGCATATGAAGTTACTGTCTTCTAAATCTACTTGATCTGGTATCTGAAAAATTAAAAGTTTATTTTACAGAATTGAATAGAAAAAAAAATAATATCAGATAGGGGTTTGTGCAATGAAATTGTAAAGTATAGACAAAACTACATACGCACTCTGGAAATACCAAAGAGGATTCTTTCTAATACAAACCACAGATTGGTCTTGGAACCAGTGAGGGACATTCTGACTGGTGTCAATTTCATACTGGAGGATTTTTATATTATCAGCTTTATTTGATCATTCAGATATACCAAACAGACAGAGAGTCAAAGGCTTTCTAGGTTCAAGATTCAGGACATGGTGATATTCCTTGTGACATCACTAGAGGGCAGGGTTAGAATAGAAATAAACACAGAAGAAGCTGGAAAATGCCCAGTGGCATTCTGTGGCCAGCCTAAGAACGTCACCAATTGAGTAGCTTTAGTTGAACATTTTAATCAATCAATCAATCTGTGACTGTCAGATTCAGTGCTTTGAAGGAAGACAGTCTTATGGGAGACAGAATGCCTACTCATAAGGATCTTATTTTCTTGTTGAGGAGAAGATGGAGGTGAAAACATCAAGATCATCAAGTTAAGAGAACAGGACAAATGAGGAGATGAGCAATTCTGGAGTAATATGATCATGCTATCTGCTCTTCTCTCTGATCTGGTGTGTAGTCAGCCTCAGTTAAAGAGCACAATATTGAGTCAACAAACTTCAAAGGCAATCTCTGTGACCCAATCTTTGAATCTGAACCAGAGGTGGACAAAAGTCTTGGGTCTACTCAATGTGTCTGTACCGTTCATTGAGCGCACTGGGGTTTTCTAGGACGTGCTCAAGGATCTGAACAAACTGGCTGCTGATCTGCTCGCCAGTGGGACTTTCAACGCTGATAAGATTGTAGAGAAAGGTGTTAATGTCAATATGCGCTTCCTGAATGTCCAAGACCTGGCAGCTGCACACCATGAGAATCTGAAAGAAGCCTGTGCCTTGTTCCAGTTCTTCCAGGACCTGGATGATGAGGAATCCTGGATAGAGTATGTACCACCAATTCACAATTCGTGTGTAATCTCAGAGGGTAGATAATCCACCAAGCATGTTTCAAGTTGATAATAAAATGAAAAATGCGCTTCTAGCAGTTGGTATTACTTCTGAATCATTTTTGCTCCTACCTAAAATTAACATTGTTTTTATTTTGCCTACATTCCCTCACTGGAAGCAAGCAGAGGGAAATGAGTGCAGAGGGAGTGAGAAGCAGTGAACATATGTGCTGGGAACAAAATTAAGAGCCATATAGTTTGTTTCAGATAGCTTATAAAATGTGTGTTGCTGAGTGGGCTATGGTGGCGGCTCAGCAGGCAGAGTTCTTGCCTGCCACGCCGGAGACCTGGGTTCGATTTCCGGTGCCTGCCCATGCAAAAAAAAAAACAAAAAAACAAAAAAAGAAAATGTGTATTATTCTTGAAAACAACTAGGCATTACAGCCCTTAAGCAGCTAATGAGACCATTTCATTTTTCTCTGTCTATTCAGTGTATTTTTTATGGCACTGAGCTGGACATTAGACAGAGAATGTTACTTGCCATGGTTTCATTATTACTTCAATTTTTTTTGTAAAAAAAAATGATTTGCAAAATCTTGGCAAATCAAATTATTTTCTCCACTACCCATTTAATTTGCCTTATTATGTTCCTATTCTACAAACCTACTAATTATTAATGGTAATCAATGAATTAGAAGGAAACATAGTGCATAGGGTTTTCCAATTCTAACAGTTTTCTCTACCCCTAGGCCAGCGGATAGAACATTCTTAAACCATTTTAGAAAGCATAAAATAATCTTATCTATGTCATCTGTAACTATGCTTCATGAATGTGTTAGAAATTTTTATACTCAGAGCCATCCCAACTGCCCTTTATATTTATTCTACCTAAAATTTATTATTGAGAATAATAAACAAAAATAATAAAAGCCACAGAGGCCAGATGATTTTCACTTTTTGGTAGAGTGGGAGAAGAGTAACATGTGTTATATACTTGAGCAAAGAAGAGAATATACACAAGTAGACAGGGAAAGAATGAAAGGCTGGCTGGCATCGCTATTTACATCGTGGAGATTAGCATGCTATTTTAATTCTTAATTGCATAAATCAGAAGTTTGGCTGAAAGCCACTGCCACTAGTTAACTTTTTGGTTATTGGCACTTAGGTGTTCTAGAATTACTGCCTCCTACGTCTCCAGACACAAACATTATTTGAAAACCATTGATCTAGGATGTCCTCAGATGTTTAGATTTTATGTTTGCTTTCATGATCACAGGGAGAAATTGGTACGTGTGAGCTCCCAGGACTATGGGAGGGATCTGCAGGGTGTTCAGAACTTACTGAAGAAGCACAAGCGCCTAGAGGGAGAGCTGGAGGCACATGAGCCAGCCATCCAGGTAAGAGTCATAGAATATCAGATCAAGAAGGAAACTCATGCTATGGGTAAATAGAATGGGGCTACAAGACATGAAGCATGCCAGGGTAACACAGAGTTATTCTTTTGTGTCTTATGAATAAAAGAATTCTGCAACAGGTATCCAAGACCTTCCCTGGCAGAAACACTCCTAACGATTCTTGGCCCAACTGTTGACAGGTGGGGTATGGGTTGGGAGAGCTGTACTTTAACCATATGGGAAAAAAAGTAATTCTGAACCTGGCTTGGGCAGCAGGCCAACCGTTGACCACGAATGATCCACACGAAAGACTAGAATATGAACTGAGATACTCACCAAAAGACCTGGAAAAGTTGAGCGTGGTAGATCAGCTTCATACTTTCAGGATTTGCAGGACCACCCCATGTAGCATGGGAGTTTATAAATGATCTGGAAGGTATGAAGAGTGAGATCCTTTGCCAGGGGACTATGGCTCGACAGGGAGAGATTGTGGAATGGGGTACTATGAAGGGGTTGTGTTCTTCAGAACGTGCTGGATACGGCAGAGAAGCTAGGCGACAAAGCTGCTGTGGGGCGAGAGGAGATCCAGGAGCGGCTGGCTCAGTTTGTTCAACACTGGGCCAAGCTGAAGAAGTTGGCCAAGGATCGGTGAGTAAGGGACAGGTGTCTAATTCTCTTCCTGGGTTGACATTGGGGGGATACTTAAGAGCCTGTTCAATATTGTCTGCACTCCCCAACTACCAATCTCTATTTTTTTAAGGTCTTGCTCAAAAACCATGTTTTGCTTGAAGCTTTCCTCCATTTCCCCAGCCAGAAGCAATCACTACTGCTATGTGCTAAATACACCTCTTCTGTACTTTCTTGGAGTAGTCTGCCTTTTACCTTTATTGTCTTATTCATGTTACTCTTCATAGCAGGGAATTAGCCACATTTCTGATTTATCTTATATATCTCCTGAAAGTTTCAACTCTATATGCAGCATTTAGTAATGAATGGATGAATGAATATTTTTTTTCTCTCCTTATAGTTGTATAGCCAAGATTGAACAATTTCTGCTATAATTCCAAGTGTCTTGCCCGTGGGAAGACATTTCTTTCTGGGGGATAAAAGGAAAGTTCTGGGACTTGGTCATGTCTTCATGTTACATGAAAGTGCTCAGAGTAGAAAGAGACACTGCCCAGCTGCTGATATTTTCCAACTGTGAAACCTAGGCACTTCTTTTTGTTTAGGTAGTTTCCTTCCCCCAACAAAATTTCTTAGATCATAGACAATGTCACAAACTGAGCTTCCAGGACTCCTGTCTCCACAGCTTCATAGGAGGTCAACAGCACTGGCCTGGAGGCATGTGAACTAGGGTCTGGCCCAGTTCCATTATAGCCAGCCTGTGGGAAGACAATTTGCTTTGATGAGATTGTGCCACCTTGTTACACTTCATTGTCTAACAGATTATCTTCTTCTTATATCCCACCTCTGTTCATACTCCATTATAGAGGGTTTCAGTTGGAAGAGTCCTTAAAATACTTGCAATTTATGGAGAATGCTGAGGAGGAAGAAGCTTGGATCAGTGAAAGGGGCGCTATGGTTACACAAGAGCAATCTGGAGACACACTGGCTGCTACTCAGGTAAGGAACAAGCTGAATGAATCAATCTTCTTCTATTTAATTTGAACCTTTTCTTAAGCAGTCAGTGTTTCTACCTGTGAAATCTGACTCCTTCTCCTTATGGGCGAATATGAGGGACATATAGATGATTCTGCCAATTATAAATATGTGAAAATCAAGGTCCAAAGTCTAAAAATATAAGGTCCTGATTGTCTTCGAGGTCCAAGGGCAGGAAAACAATCAGGAGTGAAGACAAAACTCAAATCCTAATCCTCTGACCTGTGGTCTGTTTATGAGTCGAAGTCACTGTGGTTAAATGTAGACACGTCTTTCTGCATAGAGACAGATTTTCTAAACTTCCCTCAAACCTCAATGTTACATTGATTGGGAAAAAGTCCTTTTATGTTTAGCCATTAGTTGCAGCTCCCAGACAATATAATTTCAGGCAGGTCCCTTCTGGATGGAGTGGCCCCAAACTTTAGAGACACTTTTTAAAGTTCAGGGCTGGATTTCTCAACAACAACAACAACAGGAAATGGACAACCAGTGACATTCTGGTTTAATTGGGATTTTGAGAACTTCTGAGACAGTGATTACAAAACAGTTTTTCAGGAACCTTGAGAGCTGTGCATAGTAGCCTGAAAAATTAGGGACTTATCAAGTAATATTTGTGGAGATTGATTCACTTTTGTGTGATAGCACAAAAGGAAAGATTTATTGGACTGATAGAAGAAAGCTTAAAGCCTGTAAAGCACATAACAAAGCTATGAACTCTTACTATTGCAAATGAAGTCATTTGGGGCCATGTGCACACTGCTGCACATGTTCAAGCATTTTACATTTTATCCAGTTTTCTTCAGTGGTAACATCTAGCAAAATTATGGTGCAATATCACAACAGGGTATTGACATTGATACAGTCAAAGTATATAACTCCCACCACAGGGATCCCTCCTATTGCACTTTTACAGCTGCCCCTACCCATCTGCTTGTCTCCTCCTTAACCCCATGGCAACCACAGATCTGTTCTCCATTTCTATAATTTTATAATTTGAAGAACATGTATAAATACATCATACATTATGCAACCTTTTGGGAATGACCTTTCCCACTACACGGTTCTCTGGAGATGGATTCTGATGGTTGCCTTAACAGTAATGCTTTCCTTTTAATTGCAAAGTTATGTTTCATACTATGAATGTACCACTATTTGTTTCTAGCCATTCATTAGTTAAAGGACATCTGATTTTTTTTCAGTGGTTTTTTTTTTGGTTGTTTGTTTGTTTTCAGTGTTCAGCTGCCAATCTCCATCTTTTAATCGGTTTATTTAGACCATTTACCTTCAGAGGCTTACTTTGAATGACAAGTTTTAACACCCAGCATACAAAACCCAATAAAACGTTCTATGAGGCTTTATTACTAATCATTTAAAATAGTTTCTTAAGATACCTATACACCTCATTCTTCTGTGACATCTTTCATGGAGAAAAACCTGACTCCCTGCCTTCTTAGTTCCCAAAGTCCGCATAAACCACTGATAGTAGGAAGGAAATATTTCCCTAATTTGTGAATCAGGATTTTCCTCCAAATTACCCAATGTTCTCCTTTTCTTTTATGTGTGAAGAGAAGAGAAGAGATTTCCGATCAATCGCTTATACCTATGAAAATCAAAATACATGTTTTCGACAAATTCTCTAGGCTTTTAGCTCCCTTTCAATATATTTTTTCCCTGAACATGACTTTAAGAAGGCTGTTTAGGAACATATTTAAAGGGGGGACAGCTAGATTTTATTTAAAAGAAGCACATATTAGGTGTGTAGTTCCTGCAATGCTTAGGTGTTCAAGAAGAAGTTCAGTGAAAAAGAGTGGGAAAAGAGGGTAAAGCTGTCAATGAGGCTTCATTTCATGCACTTTTACATACAGAAAACCATAATTAAGTCTAGCAATTTAATCTTATGAAGCAGACCATCTGTCCAATCTCCATAACTTCTTCATAAAGGTTAAATATGGTCATACAATATAATGTAGTATGTCTTGTATTAAAAGAGTAAACATCTTGTCTAAGAACACCATGTATCATAATTTTACTTTCGAAAGGTGATTTATATAATATATGTTAGTCATACAGTTTTGTTTCTTCCTTTAGCCTGGGTTACTATGTGATATAGGGAAAAATTAATAGATAGCTTTATGACAAACAGCAGACAAAAAAGGCAGCAGTGGTAATAGTGGAGGGTGGATTATGGTATGGTGAGGGTTGTTATAGATATTTCTTAGGAAAATGTGAAGGCAGATGCAAAAGTACTGCTCCCCATGATTCATCTTCTTTTTTTTTCCATTCTGCCATTTACGCAGGCATCAGGTTTCCAGAGAACAATCACAAATAGAGAAAATTTGGAAGGGTATTCTAAGCAGTTCAGGGCTTAGAATGACTGCAGGGGAGTCAGTAAACTCCCCTTTAGGAACAGTTTTTAGTGTTGGATGTTTTTTAATACTTAATTCTCTAGATACAATATTGCATAGAACTATATAAATTTCCATGTGGAGGAATCCTTATATTTTATTTTAACATTCTCATTTCAAAATGCAGTAAGGCTTAAGATCACATGTGAAGTTAGCAAAAGTGTCTCTTATATTCCTTTGACTCTGCTCTCTGGTGAGATTTTCCCCTTTGACAAATGAAGAGTTGGGAGTGGCACCGGGTAGAGCTGTGCCTGTGGAAATGGACATTCACCTGGGCTTCTGGTTTAGCTGATTGGCCCTAGTGAACGGCAGCAAGGGGACCTTGAATGTGGGTGGAGAAAGATATCCCAGTTTGAGATGCTTTGATTCTCACTGGTTCATTTTTGCAGAGCTTGCTAAAGAAGCATGAAGCTTTGGACAATGACTTTGCTGTCCATGAGACCCGAGCACAAGACGTGTGTGCTCAAGGAGAAGACATTCTGAGTAAGGTGAGTCCAGGGATTCCAGGTCGAGCTTTACATTTTCAAAAGGGACTGGTCCAAATAGTGAGTGAGGAGCAGTGCTAAGACCATAAGTGGGACTTTTTAAATCACTTCTAGGCTGCCTTTTTAAATTTATTTTCTCAGCAAGAATCATCTGCTCAAGTGATTTTTTCCTAGAAATTCTTTCAAGTTCTTATCGGTACACCCTTCCACTTTCTGTAAATCTTTTTTGTTTGTTTGTTTGTTTTTACACCCTTACTTTGTTGTGTAAATTATGTTGTTTATAAAGAGCTTGTCACTAGCTTTGGTCATACAGGTTGTAGGAATCTGAAGAAATTTCTGCGTAAGCCTCTAGGGAAGGGAACCCCACTGAACATCATTCCTTTGTTTAAATGATTGCTTAAACAAAGCTTCATTGATCTAAGTACTATACACATTTAGATCAGAGATGATTCTAGAAGCTTCTGAGAATCAGAATTCAAAATTATCTGAGATGATTCAGATAACCTTCTGGAAGTTTACAGCAGCTGAGAAGGTCACACTTATGTGGACAGATACAAGGAAAATGTTCAGATGCCGGAACAGAAATAACCAAATGGGATAAGCCATTATAGAATATTTTCATTTGATCTAGAAGAGAGAATTATACTTTTGGAATGAGGAGATAAGAGTTTTCGAATGGTACTAAAGAAAATCACAGTTCTAGCTATAGACATTCATCAGTACACCTGTCTCTTTTCTTCTTCCCTCAATCTTGGGTTGCAGGAGGAAAGCCAACAGAAGGAGAAAATTTCTTCCAAGATACAGGCTCTGAATGAGAAGACTGCATTTCTGGCCAAGGCAATAGCTGCTTGGAAGCTACAATTGGAGGATGATTATGACTTTCAGCAATTTAACTGGAAGGCTGATGTGATAGAGGCCTGGATCGGTATGATGTGTCAGAGCCAGGGTCCCTTTGCTTTGAGAGATGCTGATAAATGCCATTTGTAGAGTGGTTTCTGGGGGCTTCTCTTTTATCTTTGGTAAAAAGATGCCTCTTTCATCAATCAATCCTCATTCTTTCTGGACATAATTCCATTCACATGCAAATACACACACACACACATATACAAAGAATCATGCTGATGAGGTGACTAAATACAATAATTCCAAAGAATGTTTTTTTTTTTTTTGGAATTGGTGGTTTCATGTGTGATATTTGAAAAAGTAGAGCCACAACAAAACATTCTAGTAAAAAAAGCCAAACTGAAATGTGCATTTGATTTATCTATAATTTATATCTGAAATACAGTTTTCCTTTGCTGTAAGATACTCTGAAGTTATCCTGGTCCTAGCTGTGTTTCAATCAGTTTTATCCTGCATAAGTCTAGAAAAACCACCCACTGAACCCCATTGCTTCCATATTCCAATGAAGTACCCACTTTGAAAGTCTGGAGACTTTCTTACTGTCTATAGAAAATATTGTTTTCCTCTTTACCAAAGGTGATAACAGGCCAGCCATCTTCCCTCACCTACGATTATCTTTGCTTTACAGCTGAGAAGGAAACAAGTCTGAAAACTAATGGCAATGGAACTGACCTTGCTGCCTTCCACACTCTCCTGGCAAAGCAGGTGAGAGCGGGGCTGCTCATTCATAGATTCCAGCCAAGTCCAAACCCCACACTACACACACATAAGCTCAGACCTACAGTATTATTTCATTTCTGAATTTTATGATTTTATTTACTGTAAGATTGTAAGATTGTGTCCTTTTTCCTTCCTAATATTGGTAACTTGCTAATTTGAACTTTCTTATTCATTCTCTCTCTCATCAGTCTTAGTAGGTGTGTAACATTTTCATTAGAGAACCAACTTTTG
>PVIY010007192.1:45447-83482 GCA_004026745.1 Myrmecophaga tridactyla
TTTTTTTTTTTTTGCAATTTTTATCTAGTTCAATTTCACTGTTTTAAGGAAACATACTCTATATTATTTCAGAGGCTTTATTTAAATCCAGAAAGTGGTCTGTTTTGGTGGATATTCTATCTATAATTGAAAAGAATGTTTATTATGCTGTGTTTCATATTGTCAATTTGAGTTCAGCTGTCACTCATGATTTGGGTCATCTAGTGAGAATAAGGATTGAATAAGGGATGGAAATGATTCAAAACATAGTTTCAGGTTTTTTTTGAGGACTGTGTTTTATTTTGGTTTGGTCTTACTCCTTGGGGCCTTCAGGAGTTTCAGCTAAATGCCTTTTATCAGGACCCCTCCTTCTTGAGGGGTCTGAACTCAGCATTATGAGACTACTGACATTTTACTTAGCATTTTAGTAAACGCTTCTTTTTCCTGCTTGTTTTCTAGGCGTTTTATACTACATAACTTAGGAATCTGCAAATGTCTTGAAAGGAAAAGAAAAATAAAATATAGAACCTATTTTTCTGCAGTTTCCTTTTCATGGTCCCTTAAATTTTGGCTGCCCCAGATCTTCAAAACTCCAAGCTTTGCCTCTTTAGCTCCATGAGATTGTCAAAAGCTCTGAGTAGATGCCTTTTCCTCAAGGTCTTACCCTGTATGGTTATACTTCAAAAAGTGGCAGAGAACATTATTTTACTTCGATGCAATTCCCTTCTCTCCAAAATCTTGGCTTCTTAAGTGATAATTACTTTGATTGCTCTCTGATTCCTTTCAGATGGCTGGGTTTTTTGCACTTTTATCCAGTTTTTATAGTCATTCTCAAAGGGAGAATGAGTCAAATACAAGGCACTCTGTTAAAGCTGGTAGTGGAACTCCCCAAATCTTACGGTTATAATGTTGACATATTAACAGAAAATGCATTTGTACAGCTGTCACCCATAGGATATCTTTTGTTAGTTGCATAATTCCAAGATCTCTTTTGTGCACTGCTACTAATAAAAAAACAGAATGTAATAAGTTATATAAGATCATTTTAGGGAGGATATGTGCTATGGGGGGTTTAGGCTAGATTGGGAAAATTTGGAATATCAACATATTCCAGTCTTTCTTTAATATTAAATTTATGAGAGCCATGATTGCATATGTTGAACGAATTGTGTGGTATATGTATAAAATTGTTGTTTTTTTTAATTTACATTTAACCTAAAATCTAATAATAAAACATGCTTCTAACTGGAACATAACTATAACTCTACTCCAAAGTTTCACTTAAATCTCTAAATTGTAATTCATTTTTCGTGGTCCTTACCTTAACTCTTACTTAATCCTTACCTTGTTCATGATCAAAGGGGCCCTTAGCCCTGCATTGTTTCCTGTTCAACAGCATTTCTGTGGGTCTTTCTTAGGACACACTGGATGCAAGTCTGCAGAGCTTCCAGCAAGAGAGGCTGTCTGAAATCACTGACTTAAAGGACCAA
The DNA here is from genome assembly GCA_004026745.1 of Myrmecophaga tridactyla. Taxonomy (NCBI): domain Eukaryota; kingdom Metazoa; phylum Chordata; class Mammalia; order Pilosa; family Myrmecophagidae; genus Myrmecophaga; species Myrmecophaga tridactyla. The sequence goes on from PVIY010007192.1 coordinate 46,917, forward strand.
CTGGTGGCTGCTCAACACAGCCAGACCAAAGCCATTGAGGAGCGCCATGCTGCCCTGATGCGGCACTGGGAAAAGCTGCTGGAAGCCTCTGCAGCCCACAGACAAGAGCTGCTAAAGAAACAGCTGCCCCTTCAGAAGGTAAAGAAAAAAGGATGAGACATGACCAGGCCTCTATTTCTATATTATCATCCGTACATTAGCTGTGTAATCTAGAAATAGATTCTGGAAACCCTGGTGGATAATTACAGAGATTTGAGTACAGTGAAAAGGATCAGGTATATATTTTGATGAGCAAAAAGTAGTTCATTTGGGCAAGAGTTAATTTAGACTGACCAACCAATTCTTCAGCATATGGATGGGACAAGCACATGTATGGGAAGATGTGGGTGAGACAGGATGGTGGAGAATCTTGGTGTGTGGTGGTTATAAAACCAGCAGGCAGGAGTCAAAGTAGTCCTTGTGCTTTTCTTTAACTCAGGTTAAAGGAATATTGGACAAGTAGCTATAAAGCACGTGTTTTCATTTTGTAGTTATCTTTCCTAATTGGGAACTTTGTAGCTGTCGGTTAACATCTCTGAACCTTGATTCCTCCTTTATGAAATGAGGATGATATTACCACTCCTTCTGCTTTTCTTGGTTATTACTATTAAAAGAAATAATGGACTAAAATCCAGTAAAAATCACTAAGTTCTGTTCAAATAGAATTGACTAAAATATTCTTTATTTATTTTATTCTTATTCTATGGCAGTGGTGACTGCCATAGCACTGAGTGTTGATCTTAAGGAATACTGATAAGTAAAAAAAAATTTAGGATGATCAGTGAAATTACTGAGCATGCCTAGACCATGAGAAGAAATGTGCCTGGCAACAAATTCGGGCTGGTTGCTAGGGCAATTAGTAAAGATGTAGGTAAATAAAAACCAAAGTAAATTTTAATTTCTACTTCATTGAAGGTCACAGGAACTACAGAAGTAAATCTTAAATGAAAAACTGAATCAATTAAATGGGAACTTTCCATACATGTATGTATTCTTCATAGGAAGATAATCCCTATGCTGATACTATTTAGCTTTGTTTTCAAACTGCAAGTAGTTTTATATGATTATCTAGTTATAAAATCTTTGCAAAATATTCAGTCCACACATAAAATTATGAAAATAATATGAGGTACCTTATGGGTTCTCATGTCCTTCCTGGTTAGAGACCAGATTAACTTGGTATTTGGTCTATTTTAACATATAGTTTGCTGAAACGAATAAAGAGTGAAATGCAGTGGTATAATACTTTTATTTTCCTTCCTCCATCTAGACCAAATTTCTCTGCCTTACCCCCCCACCATGTTTAGATGAAACATCATTTTCATATATGCTCATGACAGATCTCTTTGCAAATACAATCTGCTGACCCAAAAATCTATGATACATTTTTAATAGAATCGGAAATTATTTTTGATCACCTACTGTATGGACCACTCTATGCTATTTCTCTCATTCAGAAATACAGATAATTCAGAGTCATTCAATGAATGCAGATAACTCCAGATTTCTGTCTGGAAGTTATGCAGAAATACGCATTTCTGCATATAAGATGTAGATCTGCAGTAAGATGTAGATTAAGAGGTAAGATGTGGATTTAAGAAGGAATTGTAGTATCCTGTGATACTTTGCTTGAGCATATATGAAAAGGGTCAGGTTAAACAATGAGTTTTGAAGCTAAAAGAAAGACCAAATTCACATGTCATCAAGGTGATACTTTCTACCTGAAGGCAGGTCTTCTGGGTCTGGCTGTTGGTGATCCTTGGTGCTTAGCTTGTCGCATGGCAATATGTTGACATCTCCTGGTCTCTTCCTTCTCTTCCAGGTTCTGTTGATATTCAGTTTCTTACTTCTTGTGGCTTTCTTTCTGTGGGTCTGAATTTAATTTCACTTAAAAAGACTCCAATAATAGGATTAAGAGCCATCTTGCTCAGACTGGGCCACTCGTCAAAAGTTTCTACTTACAAAGGGTTCACACCCACAGGAATGGATTAGACTTAAGAACATGCTTTTCTTGAGTATATACAGCTTCAAACCACCACTGTCAGGGTGGTTGGTAAAGCTTCAGGCATGAGATGAGATTAGAACAAGGTTTAGAAGTATAGTAGGAAAAGGATCAGTATAGAAAAAGAGAAGTTAGAGGAGTGTCATCCTCAGAAACTCAGAAGTGAAAAAGAAGTTGATAAAGGATGGGACCAATTTGCTTGATTTATTTGTTTAATCATTTATTCATTTATTCATTCAACATGTATTTTTTGTGGTTATTATGTGCCAGGTAGAATTGGAGTACAGACTTTAGAATAAGAAATCATGAAATCTTATCATTGAAAATGACCTTCATCATCCTTTGAATCTTTGAGCCTAAACAACCTTAGAAGTCATTCAATCTCCTCATTTGTAAATGATGAAAGACTTGACCAGTTTCTCACACTGAGAAAATGATAGGACTGGGCTTGTACCTCTGGCTCACATGTCTGTCCATCTGCTCACAGGTTACTAATCTGTCTTGGTTCTGGCTCTTCGACTGCAAACATTTGAAGAGTCATTATTTCCATCCTCAGTCTTCTCTTCTGCTGGGAGGGTTTACCAGGGAATATTTGGGTGTTTTCTTTTTTTTTTTCTTTGCAGGCTGAGGAATTATTCATGGAATTTGCACAGAAGGCTTCAACTTTCAATAACTGGTGTGAGAATGCCCAGGAGGATCTGTCAGAACCTGTGCATTGTGTCTCCCTGAATGAAATTCGGCAGCTGCAGAAGGACCATGAGGCCTTCTTGGACTCCTTGGCAGGGGCTCAAGCTAACTTCAACTATTTGCTGGAGCTAGATCAGCAGATTAAAGCCTTAAATGTGCCTTCTAGCCCTTATACCTGGTTAACAGTGGAGGTGCTAGAAAGGATCTGGAATCACTTACCTGACATCATCAAGGTAACTTTGGGTACAGCAGAGATTCCTTTGGCTATCATGTGTATGACTACTTAATTTGTTGTCCAAGTTGGAGGATGCTTGAGTAAGAAAGGGAGATTATACGTAATTAGACTTATAGCTAGCATAAACCAGGACTGCCTAAGAGAAATTGGGAAATAGGTTCACAATAGATATAGCCTGTGCCTTCATAGTTAGACCTCCTGCTTCTGGAAATTGAGCCATGAGTCAGGGAAGCAATCAGTAATTAAAGGAAGGGGCAAAAGGAATGGGTTATAAAATATTCTTAATGTATATGTGTATGTGTGTGTGTGTATATTTTTTCAGAATCTATACATTCTCCACATACAAGTTACTCCATATTTTGTATGTGCCTCCAAGAGTGCCTTTTTATGTGTTTTATTTTTGTCTGTCTATAATGATGCTCAGTATAGAACCTATCGAAGGTATAGAAAAAAGTTCAACAGAGTAAAACCTCATCATAATGTTACTATTCTTAGATGGCAACTTTTTTGTTATTTCTCTTCATTTTAAGGTTGCTTTTATTCTCATTTAAATTAAATTTCACCTGAAAGAAAAGATTGAAAAAAAGATTTCCTTTAATTGCTTGGATACTTTTTATTGGGCTTGATCTTGGAGATTCCTACAAAAACTTGTTGGAAGTATCATGGGCTTTCTTCACATGTTGGAGATAAGAATAGGGGAGGTATAAGAAATCTGAGCACACAGGCACCTGCCTCAGGGAGGCAGGTTAGATTTGGAAGATGGAGATGTGCAGCCCAACCTAGGAATCAGTTCTTTTCCTACTACGAAGGTTTTCGGTGAGAACCTCAGGATCTGTGATTTGGGGTTTAGGAACGGGAGCAGGAGCTGCAAAAGGAGGAGGCAAGACAAGTCAAGAACTTTGAGATGTGCCAGGAGTTTGAACAAAGTGCCAGTGCCTTCCTGCAATGGATCTTAGAGACCAGGTGAGCTGTGCTACCTTGAAACCCATGATCACTATGCCACACACCCCATTTAAAATAGGGTTGAAAAATATTTGACTGAAGCTGAGCATTTATTTATGCTGCCTTAAAATCACCTGTGCTGTCTTTGCCTTACGTGTAGCATTGACTGCTTTCTGAATCAGTCCTTGCCAACATAAAGAAATGGGAATTTCCTCTGGCTGCCCATTAGGTACCTTTCTGTACTCTCACTTTGATACTCTTGCCTTTTTTCCTGCTGCATGTAATTACATTCCAAAAATTTATAGCAGCACCTTATGTTTGCATGCTACTTTGCACCTTAAAAAGTACTTCCATGTCCATTACCTCAGTTAACTTTCAGAGCAACCTTGAAAAGTATACAGAGCAGATTTTATTACCTCTGTTTCTGAGAGGAAAGTTCAAATAGAAATGTTGACTTGCCCAAGGTCATATATATATTTACTGGCACAACCAGAAGTGACGCCTACATGGAACACTTCACTTAAAGCTATCATGTTGCCTACTTGATAAAGCCATAATGAAAACCAGGTGAGATAATATATGCTAATTGCTTTTATTACAAACAAAATGGTCTGTACCTGAAGGTAAGTAACATTTGTCACATCGTTCATAAGTAAATGACCTGGAAAAGAGAAGACTTACAGGTGTGAGACATTAGAATAAATGACTAAATCTGGGAACCTTCATCCCGTAGTTGGGTCAGAGTTGTAGAGTTTTGAGAGTTAAAAGTGGTGATTTAGAAAACCCATGATATACATTTTTCCTATATCCCAATGATGAGAATAAATCAGACAAGGAGCCAAAGGAAATCTTGTGCTGCGGCTAAAGAAAACTGATAGGAGACACAGGAAACAGAGCTTATCCTCCTCTGCTTCTGGATTTTTGTTTCTTTATCATAGGATCCCCTCCCAGGGTGTGTCCAGCACTGAGCACTTCTGCTGATGTTTGTGCTCTTTGTCTTGAAGCAGGATCTGCAGGGAAAGCAGCTGCACAGGACACGCTTTGGGAACAGTGGGTAGGGCAGGTTCATATTTTGTGGCTAAGAGAGATTTAGAAAGTTTCAAAGATCTGAGCAAATAGGATCACTGAAGTAATCCACACTAACATATGCCTTCTCTTTTTCTTTTTCTGATCCCTGTTCTGGACCTCCACATCAAGGGCTTATTTTCTGGATGGGTCAGTATTTTGTTATTGTGTTGATTTTATTATGTCTTACTGTGGAGAGATTTGTTAAGGAGGCCATGGGCAGGGGCACCAACTACCCACTCCAGTGTGATGGTGTCTAAAAAAATAGGGGGTGAGAAGAAGAAACCTACTAAATATCATTCCAGCCCTACACCCCAGGTTTGCCTATGTTAGGGTCAGGTCCTAATGAGGATGAGAACTAGAAATGAGGTGTGGGAGCCCTGTCCTAGGCAGAGAAGAACTGGGATGGGACTTACCTCCCTGCTCATCAACCTGCCACAATGTCCAATAGACAGAAGGCTTTGGAATCATGAAAATTCATCCCAGGGAGAGAGAGAACATTCAACTTGGGAAAAGTAGAAGCAGAGAAGTTCCGGGTCTTTGAGTTGGTACATCTGTGTGAATTATTGGCCTCTGATATTAAGAGTCATGTTTCCTTCTGGTTCTTACTAGATCTTTGCTCAAAGAAACAGGAACTCTTGAATCTCAGTTGGAAGCAAATAAAGTAAGTGATGTTTGTTCATTATCTGATGATGTTGACAGTAAGAGGGGGAAAAAATAACGTTGAGGCAATTGTGTTGATGCTTTTAGGTAAATTCTCTAGCCTGAATGTCAAGAGCCTAAGGCTCTGGTCCCAACCCTGCCATCAATGCTGCCTAATCACAGGTCACTACTATATGAACATTGATCTCAGTTTACTTAAATCTCTAAATTCTCATTTATGCATCTGTACATCTATAATGTAAGATTATAGAGTTGTTGTAAGGATTAAATAAGGGGATAAGCACAAAAATTCCTAGCCCATAACCTGGAACATTGGCAAATTTCTGCTATTATTTATCATGGAAAGATGATACAATTCAATCTATATCATCTCTTGACATTTGCGTAAAATGACCTTATTTTCATCATTATCTTCCCCTTGGAGAGAAATTTGATTAACTTCATATCTCCCTAATGAGAGAAAATGCATAGTAAAGAATAAGATTTTGCCAGGTAGGGTTCACCTTTGAAGCGTCACAAACCATTGTAATATCTAAGATTATAAGATTTCTTTCACCCCACCCTGAAACCAATCCCCTCCTTTGGGGATGATATTCCCTTTTTAAGAAAGCATGGGTTAGATGCAGGATGTTGGCATATAACAGTTTATGCACAAGGCCTAGGAGTGAATGCTGGGGAGTTTGAATGGCCTGAGAATGCAACTATAATCAACAGTACAGATAATCTGCAATAAACATCACTGGAAGCTGACAACATCTGGATCCTGGAAATTCCACTCTTCTTTATCTGCAGTATATAAACACTAACTCTAAGGGTTGTAAAATTACATAATGCCAGGGACCTTAGAAGTCACTGTGTCTAGCCCTTGTTTTATAAATGGGCACTGCAAAGTTGAAGTGGTTTTACTAGGTAGTCTTTACACAGAGGACAAGAAAATCCCTGAAAATCATTGAAAAAGAACAAATAAGGGAAACCCCAAATTTATCACCTCTCTATCTTCTATCACATCCCAAAGTTTAGAGCTGGTGTCTCTGGTGACCGTTTCTTTCCCTTCTCTGGGTGTTTTCAGAGGAAGCAGAAGGAGATCCAGGCAATGAAGCGTCAGCTGACCAAGATTGAGGACCTGGGGGACAACCTGGAGGAGGCAATGATCCTTGACATAAAATACAGCACCATTGGGCTGGCCCAGCAGTGGGACCAGCTCTACCAACTTGGAATGCGGATGCAACACAATCTGGAACAACAAATCCAAGCCAAGTACTGAGGGCTGATGGTCAGGGCTGGGAAGGGGTGAGGCTGGTGTTAGGTATTAATCCCAAGAGCCTAGCAAAAGTGTGGGGTATTGGCTAAAACAGCTGCTTCAGAGTTAGTACACGCACTGTCTCCATTTTTCTCTTGCTTTACCGTCTCTCAGAACAACTACCTCTCTTCCTGAAATAGGAGACAGTACCCCTCTCCCGAATCTGCTCATTTTCCAATAGAAACAACACCCAAATCCTACATCCATTTCTGAGTTCCCTCGGCATCTTGTGTGATTCCTTCAGAAAACATTTCTTTTGGTAAAATTCTCCCTAAAACATAGTGTTTAGAGTGGAAGAAGTAGTCACGGTATGGTCTAACAGAACAGAAGAGTACAACAATTTTTCTAGATAAATTAATTATATCAAAGCAACTTTAGGCCCTGACAGCTCTTTTGCAGCCTTATTATCTAAATCAGGGATTAACAAATACTTTCCATAAAGGACCAGATAGGTCTCTTTTGCAACTACTGAACTCTGCTGTTGTATTGTAGCCATAGAAAATATGTAAGTGAATGAGTGTGGCTTTGTTCCGATAAAACTTTATTTATGGACCCCAAAATTTAAATTTCATATAATTTTCATGTTTCACAAGATGACACCCTTTTAAAAAATTTTTTTCAACCATTTAAAAATGTAAAAGTGTTTTTTTGTTTATTTGTTTGGTTTGCTAATGGAGTCTAGCAGGCTAGATTTGGAAAAACAAGTGATGGGCTGAATTTGGCCCGTGTGCTATAGTTTTCAAACCCCTGATCTAGATGACTCAAATAGCATAATATCCATTAAAATTCATTTTCCTTTCATATAGCATGTCTTCTTCAGTTCTTCTCTGTTTTAATTCATGATTTTCCTTCCAGGGACACAATAGGTGTGAGCGAGGAGACATTAAAAGAGTTTAGCACAACTTATAAGTGAGTATAACTTCATACTACTATGGTTTCTATATTTACTTGGTTTACTTTATGCTTCTGTATACTACTTGGATCTGTAATTTATAGACCTTTCAAAATGAGTCTCCAAATAACTAATATTCTTATCCCTCAGAATGACTTGGTAGGACCTTAAATTGGTTAATTAACTTCAGTCATGACTTTTAATTTGTCTGTAAGACTCCTGGATTTTAGGCAACACATTTCTTCCATGTTCAAAGAGTTATGTTTTTCTTTGCAGCCATTAGGTTAAAAAAGTGCAAGGACACAGGCAAGTTCTCTACTCGGTTTCCTGATGTTTTGTAGCCTTAGTAAAGCCCCCGTTTATGCAGCAATGACTGCTCCTTTCTGTTCTGATCTGGTTCTCTATTGAGCTTGCCTCAATGTGTTTCTTCTTTAGACACTTTGATGAGACTTTGACAGGGCGCTTGACTCACAAAGAGTTCCGGTCCTGCCTGAGAGCACTCAATTACTACTTGCCCATGGTGGAGGAGGATGCACCTGAGCCCAAGTTTGAAAAAATTCTGGATACCATTGATCCAGGGAGGTAAGATGACAACCCCGGCCAGACCATGGAAGCCACTGGGGCTTGGAGGGACAAGCACAGAGACTGAAAAGGATCCATGAACATGAAATTAACTTATGTGAAGAGGGGGATACAGACTGCCCTAAATGAATTGAGCAGTTGTCAGTGCCCTTTCAGGATTAGCTCAGAAGTTGATGGCATTAACTCCAAATCAGGCACCAGCTCTGTCATGGGCTCAGTTCATGGTTTGTGTTTGATTTATGAATTCCAACCTGTTCTGAGGAGGGAAACTGGAATCCTTTGTCTAATTGAGGTCCTCAGGAGACATGGATGATTCAGAGGCCAACATTTGGGGGTGCAGTTAGGTGTTTATGAGGACAGGGTAGGGTCATAGCAGAATTAAGTTACTGTAAGAACCTAATTCTTTCTGATACCAAAGACTAGAGGAGACCAGGCATTGCTTGAGGAACCTGGGGATGAGTGCTATTGGAAATTCTAAAATTCTATGAAGTTGGTCCAACTGAATGAGCCAGGTAGAAGTAGAGGTTGAGCTTAGGAACAAACAGTATTTATTTGGCTGTAAGGAGAGTGAGGCTGGAAGGGAGAAGTCAAAATAGAGGGCATGGCTCATAGCTTCTGAGAGGTTAGGTGGAAGAAGAATATGGAGAATCTGACCTTCCTGTGTCTGAGACACTAGGAAGGATGAGAAAGGGGCCTGCTTTCCCCTCTGAGTTTTGTAAAAGCAAAGATCCTGATCCCTTTCTTCCACAGGAAGGGCTATATCTCATTGGAGGAATACACCTCATTTCTGATCAACAAGGAGTCAGAGAACATCAAGTCCAGTGATGAAATAGAGGATGCTTTCCAAGCCCTGGCAGAGGGCAAGTCTTATATTACCAAAGAGGACTTGAAGCAGGTCAGATTTCCATACTCTCATCATCATCTGGAATTTGGTCATCTTGGGCCTGTCTATTGTAGGCATCCTTCCTACTTGCCCCTTTTTTTTCTCAAACCTTCTCTTAAACAAAATGTAATTTGACTTGGTCACCACTTCAGTGTGTCTTGATCCAGCTCAAAAACCTACAGTACTTCCCTATCAATCATCAGAGTCAATCCAAAATCTTCAACTGAGTTCTGAAGGCTGTATTTCTTTTTTGTCCCATCTGTTTAATAAATTTCAAATTTAGGGAATGAGATCATGTTGTCAAAGTCAAATGAGACTTTTTAGGACTTGAATAATTGAGTTCATCTTATTCATTAGAAATAATAATTTATGAGACAAATACATGACAAAGCAGGACTGGCTTTTTCTTTCCAAATTCTTTCCATCGTTGAGTTGGAAACTGTCTTTGAATCCTTACATCTCCCTCTTTTTTATGCATTTCAGGCCCTAACTCCTGAACAAGTGTCATTCTGCACCACGCATATGCAGCAATACGAGGACCCACGGGGTCGCAGCCACCTTGCCGGCTACGACTATGTTGGCTTCACCAATTCCTACTTTGGCAAGTGAAAAACAGGTCCCCATGGAACATAGAAGATCTTGGTGTGGTGGGAAGTATTGGGGGGGGGGAGAGGATACGCAAGTGTGCAGGGTGGGAAGATGATTCTGTGAGTGTGAGTGTGTGTATGTTCATTACATTTACTCCAAGAGCTAAGAACCCTCGAGCTTGGGAGGTCTGAGGTGTTAACAATTGGAAGACAGGAATGGGCTCATTTTGCATGTAACTAGTTACTGCTGAGGTGTGCCAAGGTCTCTATTTTTTTTTTAATCTATATAATTTTATTATTTTGTTTTGTTTTGATTATAAAGTATTTCTTTTTAAAAAATGAATTTCACTTTAATAGGGCAAAGTGAAGTCAAATATTACTGACCCAGTTGGGCTTTCATATTTCTGAAAATTGTGCTGCAATCTAAATATAGGCAGATAATTATACTGTAAGTAAAGATCATGGTGAAATAAATAAAATCTAAGATATTTACAACTATATTCCTCTTTAGAATATGTTAAAATATTTATATTTGAAAGTGAAAATATTTGGTGTTCTAGGAACCCCTAATATTTCAGCCTGTAAAATGGAATCACACAGAGAAAACCAGTGTGTCACCTATTTTATTCTTAAACTGCCCCTTTCTCATACTTTATCATTAGAGTAGATGTTATTATTCGCAGAACAAAAAGTTCCAGCATAGCAAAGCTCTCTTTTTACCCCTGAATCCCCCTTAAAGTTTAATGTGATAAAAAGAATAATTGTTTTTGCTTAATTTCCAACCTCCTGTAGAGTAAAAGTCAATAGAATTGGTCATAAAATGAAGAATTTAGGAAAAAACAAGAAAAGGTAGTACGTGTATTGCCACTTTATTACTTCAAGAATTTTCAGGTCTGAAAATTGGTCTGATTGTATTCCAATGCTAAAATTCTGTCTTGACTTGTAAAAGTTGATGATGTTATTTGTTGGTGAGGATTCTTCGGTCATTTCTTTCCTTGTTGTAAAACTGATATTATCCTGCATAAACAATGCATGTATTGCCACTTTATTACTGTCTTAAGTCTCAATCCCATCCTCTTCATGGAAATTAATCCTCCCTTAGTTTGGAGACAAATCCTGTCACAGTAGCCACTTAAAATAATTTTACTTAAAACTAAAAAAGTTCTCTTTGCTGATAATAATGTATACATGCTTTTACTGGGGTTTTTTTGGTTAATACAATTGTTTACAATGTCATATGGCAATCATATTTCAAAGTATTTTCAAAATGAAAAAGCATTAAGGTGTAAATTGTCTGATTATGAGTTACCAAAAATGGTTAAAGTCGAAAAAAAAAAAGCAATGTCCAATAGGCCATCATAAACCAGCATCATGTAGTATCACATTTATCAAGTATGAAGAGTCTTAAAATATGTGTGATGGAAATAACCAAAAGCAAAGATGGGTATGATTCCATTCTCTCCCCAACCCCTGCCAAGGAGTTGCAAAGACTGGCCCAGGTTATTTAAGCGTGTGATGGGTTGAGAAATACTCTTTTAAGGCAAAGGCATATTAACACCATCTGATAAAAAAAGACTAGATAATATAAAGGCTAAAGAAGAAAAATCTTATCTGAAGAACCAAGGAAATATCATAAAAAGATGAAGGTATCAGAGACCCATACAGCATCTTCTGAAATGAGACTGTGACTTCCTATGTACTCAAGCAAAGAATGATACAGCAGAATCAGCAGGCGTAATTTCGTAGCAGGCAATAAATGTTCAACTTATAATATTGTAGCAATTATAACTTGTAACAAATCCCCATCTTGACCTCAGAGTTAAGTTCCTCCTAATTCATACTCATGATTTCTTAAAGTTCTGTCCACTTTAAACTGGAATCCCTCCCTTACTCTTGCTAAAATTCTTCTTTATGAATTATAATTTGAAGCCATCCCTGAGTCCCTGTCTTATTGCTGCATCACTGATTTTCCTTTCATGATTCCAATTGCTTTAAAACTCTTCCACTTTTAAGAAACCAAGCCTTTTACTTTCTGTAGACATCCTTGAGACCAACCATTTGTCTAGATGCCATCTGATTCTCATTTCCATGTTCTGCCTGTAACTTTATCCATTTCTGAATACAAACCCATTTACCATTGTATGGTAGGCTCTGTGCTAAAGACTTCACATTAATCTTCACAATAATATCCTAAAAAATAGAAACATTTTTCATGCCATTTTGCAATTGAGGAAATGGAAGTAGAGAACTGCTAAAAAAAAAAAAAAAAAAAAAAAACTTTCTGTGGGTCACACATCTTAGAAAGTGGCAGGAAGCGATTTTAACTCAGAAAATCCAGTTCCAGAAGCCTGGTCATAATTGGCTCTTTCAAAGGACCATAAATTGGGCATATGTAGCCATATTTATAGTACAGGGACATCACTTTCTGTGTGAGTATGTGTGTGTGTGTATGTATCTGATTAAGGACTTGTTTATTTTAAAACAGGAAAATTATTTCATTTTTATTACTTTTTAAAAATATTTTTATTGAGAAATATCCACACACGTGTAGTCCAACCATATAGATAATCAGTGACTCACATTATCATCACATAGTTGTATATTATTCACCATGATCATTTTTAGAACATTTGCATCATGCCAGAAAAAGAAATAAAAAGAATGAAAAAGAATTCATACATCCCATACCCCTTATGCCTCCTTCTCATTGACCCATGGTGTTTCAATCTACCCAATTTTTACCCTTCATCTCCCCCTATTATTTATTTTTTTATCCTTGTTTTTTTTTACTCACCAGTCCATACCTTGGATAAAAGGACAATCAGACACAGGGTTTACATAATCACACAGTCACACTGTAAAAGTTATATAGATTTACAGTTTTCTTCAAGAATCAAGGCTACTGGAACACAGTTTAACAGTTTCAGGTACTTCCCTCTAGCCACACCAATGCGCCATAAACTAAAAAGGTGATATATAACCTCCAGGATAACCTCTCGACCCTGTTTGAAATCTCTCAGCCACTGAGACTTTATTTTGTCTCATTTCTCTTCCCCCTTTCAGTCAAGAAGGTTTTCTCATTACAATGTTGCCAGGCCCAGGTTCATCCCCGGGAGTCAAGTCACACGTTGCCAGGGAGATTTATGCCCCTGGGAGTCATGTCCCACTTAGTAGGGAGGGCAGTGAGTTCACCTGCTAAGTTGGTTTAGAGAGAGAGGCCACATCTGAGCAACAAAAGAGGTTCTCTGTGGGTGGCTCTTTGGTGTAATTATCAGCAGGCTTAGCTTCTCCTTTACAGGATAGCTTCATAGGGGTAAGCTCCAAGATTGAGGGCTCAGCCTACTGAATTAGTTGCCCCCACTGCTTGCAAGAATATCAGGAACTCCCCAGGTGGTGAAGTTGAATATTTCCTGCTTTCTCCCCAGTCCCCCAAGAGGATTTTGCAAATACTTTTTTATTCTCTGACCACAATCCTCTGGGATATTTCAGGGCATCACACTAACCTGTATAAACCAACAAGATCTCATACCCTAAGATTCTGCGTAATTATGGTCTTCAAGTAAATTGACCATACAAATTAAATTAGATAATGTATCACCCAAAATATAAATTTTGCACCAAATAAACCTCTGTCCCTTGGATCTTGCACAGAGATTGAAGTTTGAAATTATGAGAACAGAGGCAATTTCTTAATCTAGGGAGGCAATTCGAATCACCTAGAGAGATTTTATAAACCATTTATGCTTGTTCCCATTCCAGACCAATTGTGTCTTCAGATTCCAGGTATCGTCCTGTTGATGCAAGTTGGACATTTTCATAGTCTAAGAACTGTAAATTTGCCAACTATAAGTCCCCACTGTAAAAGCCAACACATTTCTGATATATTACATTCTGGTAGCTTTACCAAACCAAAACAACAGCCAAGTGACACAATTGCTATAGAGATAGCACCCAAGAAAGTCATTTTGGAAAAAGTTGTCCCAAGTGATTTTTCATACCCTTCCATACTTAAGACTACTACATTTGAAAGTTAGACTGACCTTTGAGTATTACTTAGCAGCTCTTAGAACATCCTTGCCCACCATTGATCAGGGTGCATTTAAGGAATGTTATTTTAGATGGACTAAAGAGATTTTGGAACTGATTTTGTGCAAACAGTTTCAGTGTAATGGTGAGATTATATTCAGTCAGTAGTAAGAAGGATGCTAGAATAGATGGTCTTTCTCCCCTGAGCCATGCCCTTTCTGCCATCTAACTCACCCCTTCATTTAAATCTGTTCTGTTTTTGGGATCTAGCAACCTTCCTCCTACCTTTGGCTTCTATTAACATAACTAGAGAATGTGAACCTTTCTCTTTTTTTCCTTTTTTGAATGCATTGAAAAAAATTGATTCCTACCCCCCAAATGCCCTCAGATTCCTTCCTCTTTCTTAAATCACGCCATACTTCTAATTCATTGCTAAATCATATGGAGTCTGCTTTTAAAAAATCACTTATATTTGTAGTTTCCACCATCACTGTCCAAGTTCAGGCCTCTTTAGGATAATGGCAATGGGTTTCTCACTGATCTCCTTGCCTCTGGTTTCTCCCTGATGAAATCTATCATTCTCTGTCCGGCTGGGTTCATTTTCCTAAATCATTTCTCTTCTCTCTGCTCAAAGGTGTTCTGTGCCCTGTCTCCCGCTGACAAAAGGCTCCCATCGTAAGAAAGGCACTCAAACTGCTGCTTATGCTCAGCAATGAATCTTGACCCAACCTGACTTTTCTGCATCATCTGCAATGAATTTCCAGTCCCTCTGAGCAACTCAATACACTCTGAAACATACATATGCTACCGTGCTGCCAAGACTTCCAGTGTGCTGTTCTCTCTTCTTAGAATTCCTTTCTTCCCCACCTTGCATATTCAAAATGCTACCCATCCTTTAGAAATAAGCTCAAATACTACTTTAGCCATGAAGGCTTCAGTTCCTCCACCTAGAATAACCTCTCCATCCAATGAAAGCTAATATCACTTTGCTTAGCATACTGTTCATACTAGCAACTTATTGTAACTGGAAGATAACCAGGATTCAGGTACTGTGCTGAATGCTTTACATACATGCACCTGTTTAGTCAGCAACACAAAATTGAAATGATAACCATTTTACAGGGGAAGGTGTTAAAGCTTAGAAAGGTGAAGTATCTTAATCAGGGAACCCACAGCTAGGAAATGGCAGAGCCATGATTCGGATTCCTTCATGAGAGCTTTGTGAGTTCATCATACTTTTATTTATCTTTAAGAATGTCTGGCACAATGCATGACACATTGTAATTGGAGACTGAAACAGGCAGGATGGTGTAGTCCTGCCCAGCAGATTTGAGAGCATAATATCCATGTTGAGAAGATCTGAAGTGAGGCAGGTCCTTGGCATCCAAGATGATAAGACTACAAAAGAACCGCAGTAACCATAAAAAAAGAATAGGAAATAAATACATTTCCTGAAATAGACTCATTCTTACTGGGCAAAGTAAGAATGAACCAGAGGAAGAAAGGATGACTACATTTTCATTTAGTAAAGCATTCAGGTTTGTCAAATGGAGATTCACTGAATTTCAAATCTCGGACGAACCTTACAGGTCAGATAATGTAATTACATACCAATTTTAGAAATCTCTGCAGTATCCCTGATAGAGCCCTTGCCAGTATCTCCTTGAATTAAGCACTCCAAGATTTCCTTGTTTTGTTCAGCTCAGCTAGAAAAGTCTTAATGAACTAGATTCCACTAACTAGGAATGGTACCAATGAGGCTGAAAATGGAAATTAAGATCCTGAGCTCAGGTTAACAGAAAACTAAGAGTGGGGCTCAACCTCTGCATCCCACGCAGCCCCGGGGAAAGTGCAAGAGGCAGGTTGGGCTCTCCTAGGGTCTTGGGGCAGGAACAGCTTTGGCCCAAGACCCTGAATATATGGCCTGTTTGCCTGGGTTTCTGGATTATGCCCAACCTACTTAGAGGAGACCATGCCGTGGAGCTCCCCCTCATCCTGTACCCATCAATCTCCCTCGGAAAGCATTTTTCAGAGCTGTCCTCACAGCTCTGTTCCTTAGACTATAAACAATAGGGTTAAGGAGAGGGGTCACCACAGTATACGTGACAGCAATAAGCTGATCCCGTTCAGGAGAATAGCTGGTTTTGGGCCTCAAATACATGAAGGAAGCACAGCCATAGTGGACAATGACCACAGTGAGGTGGGAGGCACAGGTGGAGAAGGCTTTTCGTTTGCCTTCAGCTGAAGGGATCCTTAGGATAGCTGCCAGGATGTAGGCATAGGAGATGGTAGTAAGGGAGAAGGAGACCAGAAGAACCATGAAGCTGAGGAGAAGGATCCCCAACTCACTCAAGCCTGTATCCCCGCAGGCCAGACTCAGTACTGGGGGCGTGTCACAAAAAAAGTGTTGGATCTCATGGGACCTGCAGAATGGGAGGCAGAAAATGACCAGTGTCATTCCCAGCCCAATAAGGTACCCACTTAGGAAGGAGGTACCAACCAGCTGGGCACAGAGGGTAGGATGCATGCGGCTGGCATAGTGCAATGGGACACAGATGGCCACATATCGGTCAAAGCCCATGACTGCCAGAAGGAAGCAGTTGGTACAGGCCCATGAGGCAGAGAAGAACATCTGGGCAGCACAGCCCACATAAGAGATGGCCTGGCCCCCCATGACCAGGCCAGAGAGCATCCTAGGGATGATACCCAAGGTGTAGCAGGTCTCGGAGAAAGATAGGAAAGAAAGAAAGAGGTACATGGGGGTGTGCAGATGGCTGTCCAGCCTGATAACTACAATAATAAAGACATTGCTGGTCAGGGTAACTAGATACAGGGAGAGGAACAACACAAAGAGCAGGAGCTGCAGTTCTCCGAAGCTGGAGAAACCCAGGAAGAGAAAGCCTCTCCAATAGGTTAAATTGGTGTGCCCCATTCTGAGTGATACCTCAGATGGATTTGTTGTTGCTTCCTTCCAACTTGCTGACAGATAACTAGCTTCTTTAGAAGACAGAATTAGCTGGATTCTCTTTTCTCTGTGCCTGTTGTACCTTGAAAGGGAAACTCTGATTTAGATGGCATGCAAAATTCATAAAATTATTTAGTACATTAAACACAGAGGTGTATGGATGCACTCTCACATCATGAGTGTACATATACACATACACAGTTACACAGTCATCAGATACATTTATATGCACACATTTGTACATAAGCACATAGTTTACCACTTATATGTAGGCTCATATATTCATGCAAATTTCTATTCCATCTGCAAGCACTCACACACAATTATTCACATTTTACACATTCAAAAGTATGTATTGGATATTTACCATTAATGAAAATCTGCACAAATACATCAAGCATAGACATACATGACAAATGAGTATGCATTATGTATCCAGATATCACTAGAGATGTAGATGCATGCCCCACAGATGTGTTCATACAGACTTCATGCATACACTAAGGAGAATCCACATGTGAGCAAACACATACACATAGCTTATCAGAACTTGGGAGGGCTTGATGGATATTATTTTATAAATCATGCAACAGGGACAAGGAGATGCAAAGTGACTTGCATGAAGTCACAGAGTCAAGATTAAAGAACAAGTTTCTGGAGTGCTAATCTGAAGTTATTTCCCCCATGCAATAATGACTCTTCTCAGATGGTGTGGGACACTCACTAATATGGATACGGAATCAGAAACATTTTGCTCCATGAAACTCTACTGGAGTCTACGCAACCCCACCTCACCCCACAAGTCCTTCCAAATCTCCTTGGATGGAAGGGTGTCCATTCACATGTGAGACTATGCAGAACACTTAAAGGAGAATCAGGGCTTAGTACAGGGTGAGCATCAGTTATGCGTCAGCCCAAAGATCAGCCATCGGGCTCACTGCTTCCAAAAATGCTGCTATGAGGTGTGAGGCTTCTCCCCTCACCTGAAGAGGCTCATGGTAAGGGAAAGTCCTGCTTTTCAGCATCCATGTGCAAGGCCACCCCAGCAGTCCTGCACGCAGCAAAAAAGACTACAGATCCATTTCAGAAACTGTTATTTTAGCCGAGAGGCATGTTCCCAGAGGATACCAAGAAGCCTCCTCCCACATCCCTAGCCCCAGGTGGTGAATTATACCTGCTTCCATCAAAACAGTTTCCTTCTCTCAGGATTCCCCAGCCCCAGTGAGTGCTGTTTCAGGAAGCAAATCTAATTGTGCTGCTTGTCATCAGCTGGGAATGTCCTTTTGGGGAAAGGGAAAAAGGGAATGTGAACAAAGAGATTTTAAGATGATGATTCAAACAATTCGTATATCTATTATGTATTAAATGTCATATTTTCACATATTAAATCTCTTTAAAAATTTACGGCATCTTAGTGGTAGCTGCATTTTTTAGAAGAGAAAATTGATCCTGGTATAGTTTAAGTGACCAGCCCAAGATAACAAAATTCAGGAGTTAATTTTCTAAACCCACACTATAAGATGCACAGTAAAGACCAGTAATTCACCTTCCCTTGCCTGCTGTCTCAAGAGCTTAAGATGACCATTTCTGATGTGAGTCCAGTATCAAAATCATTCTGAAGAATAACCTGACTTCTCCCAGGCCCACTTTCTTTCTGTGTCATCTCTCTATTCCATTTCTTTCAGACACATCTTTTTAAAGCAATTTTATCTTATTTTAATCTTTCTTTCCTCTTGTCACATACTGCCATATCTACAAGTAGTTTTCCAATCCACTCTCCATCACTTGTTGTGAAACAACAGATTCTCCAGAAAATCTGCCTAGGATGATTGAAGAATCTTTTTATCAAATTCTTCACTCTAAAAGTACATGTTGCTATAAGAAACTTATGGTAGAAAAACTTGCAACTCCAAATATACTTTATTCATTCACTGATTCAATAATTATTAACACTATTCAATGCCAGATATTTTGCTAACTTTATTAGATGGGATTCTTTTTTTAATTCTCTCAAGATTGGAGTATTTTACTTGTTATTATCCCTGTTTTTCAGACAAGAAAACCAAGGCATAGAAAAAGTAAAATACTTACTGAAGATAGCATACTGAGTAGGTAGCATAATGACAAGTCAACGTGAGATTTACCCATTCTCTTAACTACCATACTGTTTCTGGTAACCTGAGTTGGTTGTTGTTTTGGTTTGGTAAAGCTGCCAGAATGCAATATATCAGAAGTGTGTTGGCTTTTACAATGGGATTTATAGCTTGCAAATTTACAGTTCTTAGGCTGTGAAAATGTCCAACTTATGGTATCAACAGGACAATACCTGGATTCTGAAGACAGACTGCTGGCATCCAGGATACCTCTGTCACATGGCCAGCATTTGCTGATCCTTTTCTCCCAGGTTTCATGGCTTTCAGTTTCTACCTACAGTGACTTCTTCTCTCTGCTTCTGTGGGTGTGTTCCTTGTCTTTCAGCTTCTCTGAGTTCTCTGGGTTTCCTCACCTTTACCCTCTTATAAAGGTCTCCAACAAGAGGATCAAGACAACCCTGAATGAGTTGGGTCACATCTCAATTGAAATAACCTTGTCAAAACATTCCACCTACAATAAATCTGCACCCACAGGAATGTATTAAAAAAGCATAGGCTTAATAATGCCATCCTGACCAAAGGGGGAAAAGAAATGTAATAAAATAAGGTATGTGTGTGGCTGAGAGAGTTCAAATAGAGCAAAAGCCTACTCTGAAGTTTGCTCTTACACAAACTTCAATTAGACATTGCTACCTATCATATCTTGCCAAACTCCACCCAAGGCCATTCCAGCCAATCCTAAAGAACACCTTGGGGCAATATATGAGATTCAACAAGGGTTCCATGCACTGGGGTGACTTTCCAGAAACATACATCCTCCAGATGGTCCCTGGACCAAATAAGTCCTGAGACCCATAGGGACCAGCCTTTCCAGAACGTCAACTAGTTCCATCTCCCAGCCCCTTATTATTGAAAGCCGTTCCAACATGAAAAAGGTAGAATGGGCATAGCCCAGGTGCCTCTGGGGAGTGGGAGAAAGGTCAGGGGTGATGATGAGGGGTGATGATGGAGTTATACAGAGAAGGTAGGGCTTGGCAAATGAGGATGATTGCTGAATTGTTATATTGGTGTTTCTTTTAGTCTCCAGTATCTTGGAGTGGCTAGGAATAAAAACCTAAAATTGTGGAATTGGTAGCCCATCCAAACTCTGTAATCTGTTCTACAACTAATTGTTGTGCTGTGATTTGAAATTTGTTGTTTTTTTGTATATATGTTATTTTTCACAAAAAAAGGAAAAAAGTGATGATAAAAATTATATACTCCTAGCCTCCAACATTCTGGAGCAGCTAGAAGGAAAAATTTGAGATGATGGTATGGCAGCCCATAACTCTGCAGTCTGTCCTGTAACTACTTACTGAAGAGTGCTTGGAAAACTATTGCTTTTTTTCTTCCTTTGTTTTGTATATATGTTATACTATACAATAAAAAAAGTTTAAAAATGAAAAAAAAAGCATGACCTTTTCTGGGGTTCAAAACGTCTTCAAACCAGCTTAGTTGTGATGATTCAAAAGATGAGCACAGTGTCAAAATACTGTACACAGTCTGCTTAACCCTAATATTGAATTACTTTTGGTAAAAATATAGAAAATTTGTGACTTGGAATCAATTTCTGTTGACTGCTTTTTTCTTTTATATGGATCACAGTTAATTAATTTTCAGCATATATAAAAATATTAGGCTGAAAACTCAAAATTTTAGGTAAGACATTGCAGTGACTCTGAAATCTGTTTTTCCTGAAGGTTGTTTTTCTTTTGTTTTTGTTTTCTCTTCCAATGGGCAGCTAACTTCTCTGAGATAAAAATGCAAACATCTTTTTTTACCTGCAGCTACAGCAACTGATGTCTCTGCTCAAATTGTCTGGTTTCCAGATGGTGCTAACATTTTTAGTCTAGTCTCCTGAATGTCTCTCCTGCCATACATACTTGGGCAGCATTTACCCTCAGCTCTAGGGATTCTCTGTAGCTTCTGTGCTCTGTTCTCTGACAATGCAAGCCAGTTAGGTGCCTGCTTGGAATACAGTCCATCAATAGCATCTTAAAAACTGTAATTGTAACAGGAGACATTCTTTCATTCAAGAGCATATCCTTAGTTTTTTGTTTTGTTCTGTTTTTGCCTGTTTTTTTTTAAATTTTGTTTTGTTTTTGTTTTTGTCACTGAGGTCCCTGTAGTCAAAAGACTTTGGGCTGAGATAATACTCCAGATTTCAATTCTTCCATAACTCTATAATTTACAAAATTTCCCCCTTAAATCTCCAATTTTTCTGCAGGTCTAAATTCTGTCATCTACCTCCTTGAGGCAGGGGATCACAGAGAAAAGGCTTAACACTCACAGTTCATACCTACTATAGGAAAATACCAATCTTTTAAGATTAAATGCTTCTCAAGTTTTTACCTGTCATTGGTCATCTTTCAATGACCTGAAATATTTATTTTTTCCCCATGTTTTTATATGCTTCATAGTTTAAATCTACGGTGGGCATCACTTTATATCATCAATACTTTTGTTCCTATTTTATACTCAGCATCTCCCCTCTCTATATTCATGATTAAGTATTTATAGCCTCACCCTATACCTACATCCAGGAAAGCCACATGATTTCACCTGAGCCAATTTGAGGTCATCAGTCTCAGAGTGCAGAAATTGGAACAAGAGCTGGGCAAGGAAATAAAGCCAGGGATAATGGATGTCTATTTGTATTTTACATAATTCATAGTCAAAGAAGATAACAATTTCAGTGAGAAAATATTTCTAACTAAATGGCCATAAAAAAAAAACCTGTTGAAGTTTGAGAAGGCAAATATTTTGTTTTAAATTCTTACATTAGAAAAGGAGAAAGATTTAATACCATGATCTGAACTTATAAGAATCTAGGGGAAAAGCAAAATGAGCCCAAAATTAAGGAAAAGAAAGAAAATAATAAATAGAAAAATAGAAAACAATAAAAAGAGGCAAAGAAGTAAACAAAATTAGCAATGCCAAAATTTGGGTCTCTTTAAATTAGTAAAATTAATAAATTCCTAACAACACTGATTAAGAACAAAGAGAAAATAGTTACAAAAGACAGAAATGAAAAAGGGAATGTTAGTTCAGGTCCTACAGACAGTATATAACAAGGAAATATGAATAAGATGATGTCAAAAAGTTAAACTTAATTTAAATGAAATGACACAATATAACAAAGTGACACAAAATTAAGTAGAATATCTTAATACTCTGATATTTGTTAAAGAAAAGAGACTTCTAATTACAAAACTCCCCCAAATGAGAAGTCCAGATTCAGATGGTTTCACTGGTTCATTCTACCAAATAATTGACAAAATAAAAACAACCGTTAAAAACTTTTTCTTTGTTCATTTGATGAGAGTAGAATATCAATGAAAGTAAAACACAAGCACATTACAAGAAAAAATATTATGGATCACTATATCACAAGGACACAGTTTCAAAAAACAATTTCTAATAAAATATTAGAAAATTTATTACAGCAAAATATAAAAAGGGCAATAATCCATGACAAAGGAAGTTTATTCCAAGAACGCAAGACTGATTTACTATTTGAAAATCTATTAAGATAATTCACCACACTAGCAGTATAAAAGATAAAAAAACATCTGCTCATATAAATAGATGCAGAAAATAATGATTTGAAAAGAGTAAATAAAACTGGCTTTATTTGCAGTTGATATGATTGAGTACCTACAAAATCTTACCAAATCTACCAAAAAAAAAAAAAGAAAAAAGAAAAGTTATTAACTAATTAGTGAATTTAGGAAGTTCTTGGGCTATAAGTTCAATATATGAACATCAGTTGTTCTCCGTACATATTATTTACAAATAATAGGAATTGAAATTTTAAATTGACAACTGCAGTAGCATCAAAAATATAAAATGCTTAAATTTAAATTTAATAAAATATGGGGAAGTACTCCATTAAAACGACAAACTTTAAAGAAATAAAACAAAACTAAATGCATTGGGACTTCCGGGAAGGTGGCGGAGCGGGATGGATGGAATTCACCCCTGCTCCGTGGGACAGTACAAGGGACGGCGAGAGTATGACCACGACTGTGGCCCCGGAGGCGTGAGTAATTGGGCAGCGTCCTCAGGGAGACTGGGGGAAGAGAGAGGCGGGGGATTGAGCTGGGGAGAGCTGGGTGGGTCACACTGGCAGAGACCCCCTAGCCGGGACACGCGGAGGCACGGGGAGAGGTGCAGCTAGGAGGGAGCTTCAGTCTGCCCCAGCTGCTGGCCGGGGAGGAATCCCCGGGCAGACCCACACAGCCCGTGGTGCCTGCGGAGACACTGAAGGTGAGCGGACTGTCTGCCACGAAGAGCTCGCCCCAGGGTGCTGACAGCTGTCGGGACTCGTCGCCCCAAGTAACCGTCCCATTGGGCGCGGTACTGTGGATTGGCTGCTTGCCCCCTACCCCTGGACCATCAGTACAGCCGCCCAAGCCAACAAACCAGCGGGTACATGCAGGCGGGAGCCAGAGAAGAGGCGGTCCTTCCGGAGCGACACCTGCTGAGAGACTTGGTAAGTTCAGGCACACACAGTCCTATCTCCTTAGGTTTTACTGTCTTTTTTCTTTTGCCTTTTTTCCTCAATATATTTTATATATATATATATATATATATATATATATATATATATATATATATAATACCTATTTTTATTAGTAGTATTATTGTTATTCTTATTTATTTTATTTTTAATTTATATATATTTTATATATTTACGTTTTTATTTCTTTCTTATTTTTTAATATTTTATTCTATTTTACTTTATTCCACTTAATTACTTTTTCCTTAATTTTTTTTATTTTTAAGTTTTTTCCCTTCTGTGGACACCAGTCTGAGTTCATACCCAATATATCTTGGAGTGTCTCCTTCTGACTTCGGGGTCTAATACTGGTGAGATGTGATTCTTTGCTATTGGAGTACAGGGAGCCAATAACAATATTTATATTTATAACCATATTATAAATTATTTATGTTTATCACAAAATTATAAGTTCTTTATTTATAATAAAACAAAATATATAATTTTCATATTATTATATATTTATATTATATTTTTATTTTATTCTTATTATTTACTTAGGTTTTTTTTAGGAGGGTAAACAGGTCAGGAATCAAGCTTGTGGTGGGAGGGCTTTCTGCCACTGAAATACCTGTGTACCCCAGCTTAGTTTTGAATAGACACTCAACAAAAATTATACACTTACATGAGATGTGGACCTGGTGAGGAATTACTGACAAATCAAGTGCAAAAGGAAACCCTAATGCAAAACCAAGTAAATACAAAACTTCAGAAGAATGAAGGAGACCAACTTGCAAAATAACCTTATTAAGATAATCAAATGCCCTGAATACAACAGAAAATCATAAAGCATATGAAGATCCAACCAGAAATGGCCTCGCCCAACAACCAAATCAAAACTTCAAAGGGGATATAGAACATGAAACAACTGCTCAAGGATATTTACAAAGAAATAATGGATATCAGAAAGACACTAGAAGAGCATTAAGAAGAATTCAGGAGGTTAAATTTAAAAATTGCAGATCTCACAGAAATGAATGATACAGTAGACCAAAAGAGAAATATACAAGAGACACATGATAGCAAATTTAAAGAAACAGAAAAAGAAGTGAGCTAGAAAACAGAACAATTGAAATAAAGTGCAAAAAGGAACAAAAGGCAAGAAAGATGGAAAAAATGCAACTGGATCTCAGGGAAATAATAAACAAGAGGCACACAAATATAAGAATCACTGTTGTACCAGAAAGAGTAGAGAAGAGTAAAGGGTTGGGAAAGTTAGTTGAAGATATAGTTAAGAAAGCTTTCCAACTCTTATAAAAGACAAATACGCAAATCAAAGAGGCTCGATGAACTCCAAACAGAATGAATCCAAATAGACCTACTCCAAGACAAATACTAATCAAACTATCAAACGTTGAAGAGAAACAGAAAATCTTGAAAGCAACACAAGAAAAGTAATCTACATACAAGAGAAAACACATAAGGCTGACCAGACTAGTCAACAGGCACCATGGAAGCAAGAAAGCAGTGGTATGGTATATTGAAGATCCTGAATGAGAAAGCTTTCAGCCAAGAATTCTTTATCCAGCTAAGTTATCCTTCAAAATTGAAGGAGAGATCAAAATCTTCAAAGACAAACAAAGATTGGAAGAACTAGTCAACAAGAGACCTGCCTTACAAAAAATACTAAAGGGAAAACAGTCAGTTGGAAAATTTTTTTAAAAAGACAGGAGAGAGAGATCTGAAGGAGAGCATAGAATTGAAGAACATAAGTAATAGTAATTTAAAGGATAGAAAGAGAAGGAAAATGATATACAGATTTGACCAAAAAAACTAAAGAATAAGATGGTAGAGTTGAGAAATGCTTTTACAGTTATTACTTTGAATGTTAATGGCCTAAAATCACCAATTAATAGATATATTGGCAGAGTGTATTAGAAACATAATCCATCTACATGTTGTTTATAAGAGACACATCTTAGACTCAAGGACACACTTGGACTGAAAGTGAAAGGATGGTAAAAGATCTTCTATGCAAGCTGAAACCAAAAGAAAGCAGGAGTAGCTATACTAATAACAAACAAAATAGACTTTAAATGTAAAGACATCATAAGAGGCAAAGAAAGACACTACATACTAAGAAAAGGGACAATTCACCAAAGGAAATAACAATTATAAATATGTATACTCCCAATCAAGGAGCTCCAAAGCACATGAGGCAAACACTGGAAAAACTGAAGGGAGCTATAGACATTTCTACAGTAATAGTGAGAGACTTCAATACACCACTCTGCACTATAGATAGAACAACCACACAGAGGATCAACAAGGAAATAGAGAATCTAAACAATGGAATAAATGAATTAGATCTAATAGACATACATAGATCAATATACCCCAAAACACCAGGATGTACATTCTTCTCTAGACACGTGGGATGTACTCCAGGATAGATCATGTGCTGGGACATAAACTGACTCTTTCTAAATTTAATAAGCTTGAAATTATCCAAAGCACTTTCTCTCATCACAATGGAATATAGGTGCAAATTAATAATCACCAAAGAACCAGAGCATTCGCAAAGATGTGGAGATCAAACAACATGCTCATAAATAATCAGAGGATCAAGGAAGAAATTGGTAGAGAAATCCGTAAATATCTGGAGATGAATGATAATGAAATACAGCATATCAAAACTTATGGGACGAGGCAAAATGCACTAAATGCCTATATTAAAAAAAAAAAAAAAACGAGGGTGGGCCATGGTGGCTTAGCAGGCAGAGTTCTTGCCTGCCATGCCGTAGACCCGGGTTCAATTCCCGGTGCCTTCCCATGCCAAAAAAAAGAAAAAAAAAAAGACAGACAGAAAGAAAAGAAAAACAAGCAAAATTTGAGAAGTTAACTGCTCACCTGGACAACTTAAAGAACAACAAATGAACTCCAAAGTAAATAAAAGAAGAGGAATAATGAAGATGAAAGCAGAAATAAACAAACTGGAGGACAATGAAACTATAGAAAGAGTCAACAAAAACAAAAGTTGGTTCTTTGAGAAAATCAATAAAATTGATGGACTCCTAGCAAGACAAACAAAGAAAAAAAGAGAGAGGATTCAAATAAACAAAATCAGAAATGAGGGGGACCCTATTACCACAGATTATGAAGAAATCTTAAAAAATCATAAGAGAATATTATGAACAACTACATGCCAACAAACTAGACAATTTAGTTAAATGGAAAAATTTCTAGAAACACATGAATTACCTGTACTGACTCAAGAAGAAATAGAGGATCACAACAAACCAATTATAAGTAAAGAGATTCAACTAGTCATCAAAAATCCTCCCACAAAGAAAAATCCAGGACTAGATGGCTTCACAGTTGAGTTTTACCAAACATTCCAAAAAGAACACCAATCCTGCTCAAAAGCTTCAAAAAAATTGAGGAAAAGGAATGCTACCTAACTCATTTTATGAAGCTGACATCACCCTAATACCAAAATCAGATAAAAATGCTACAAGAAAGCAAAACTACAGACCAGTCTTCCTAATGAACATAGATGCTGTGCTGGTTTGAAACATTATGTATCCCAGAAAAGCCATGTTTTAATCTTGATTCAATCTTGTGAAATCAGTCATTTATTTTGATCTTGATTCAATACTGTAGGTTAGAATCTTTTGATTAGATTATCTCCATGGAGATGTGATGCACCCAATTGTGAGTGTTGACTCCACCCATTCCAGGTGGGTCTTGATTAGTTTACTGGAATCCTTTAAAAGAGGAAACATTTTGGAGATAGAAGCCTCAGAACAGACAGAAACTGACTCAGTACAGGATACTTGGAGAACCAAGACATGAATATTTGGAGATTTGAAACCCAGCAGACGTTGCCATGAGATATTAAGCAAGGCAGAACCTGGAAAGAGGCCAGGAAAGTGAAGAAATGAAAGTCAACCATGGAGAAGCAAAATAAGGAACCCCCCATGGGAACAGAGGCTGAAAGCAATGAAACTTAGGAGCAAGGGACCAGCAGGTGCCAGCCACTTGACTGCCCAGCTGACAAAGGTGTTCCTGACCCATCAGCCTGCCTTGAATTTAAGTATCTTTCCTTGAATGCCTTAGCTTGGACAATTTTGTAGGCTTAGAACTGTAAACTTGTAACTTCTTAAGTTCCCCCTTTTAAAAGCTGTTCCAGTTCTGATACATTGCAATCTGGCAGCTTGCCGACTAGCACAGATGCAAAAATTCTTAGCAAAGTACTGGTAAATCAAATCTAGTGACACATTAAAGGAATCATACATCATGACCAAGTTGGATTTATACCAGAAATACAAAGGTGGTTCAACATAAGAAAGTCAATCAATGTAGCACAGCACATTAACAAATCGGAAGCGAAAGATCACATGATCATATCGATTGATGTTGGAAAAGCATTCAACGAAACCCAGCATCTTTTCCTGATAAAAACACTTCAAAAGTTAGGAATTGAAGGAAACTTTCTGAATATCATAAAGGACATATATGAAAAAAACATAGCAGGCATGATACTTAATGATGAGAAACTGAAAGCATTTTCCCTAAGATCAGGAATGAGACATGGATACCCATTATCACCACTGTTATTCAACATAATAGTCTCAGCTGGAGTGATTCGACAGGAGAGAGAAATAAAAGATATTCAAATAGGAAAGGAAGAAGTAAAGCTTTCATTATTGGCAGATAACATGATCCTATACTTAGAAATCCCGGAGAAATAGGTGGCAAAGCTACTTGAGCTAATAAGCAAATTCAGCAGAGTGAAAGGATTCAAGAAAAATGTACAAAAATTGATAATATTTCTATATACAAGCAATGACCTCTCTGAGATGACAATTAAGGAAAAAATTCCTTTCAAAATAGTGAGCAGAAGAATCAGGTATCTAGGAACAAGCCTAACCACAGATGTCAAGGAGTTATACACATAAAATTACAAAAAAAATTGCTAAAAGAAATAACAATGACCTAAGTAGATGGAAGAACATTCCATGCTTATGGATAGGAAGTTTGGAATGTCATTGAGATTTTAGTTCTACCCAAACTGATCTACAGATTCAAAGCAATACCAATCAAAATCCCAACAACTTATTTGAAGACTTGAAAAAGCTGATTATCAAATTTATTTGGAACATAACAGACCTTGAATAGCTAAAGATAAACTAAAAAAAGAAAAGTGAAGTGGGAGGATTGTCACTTCCTGACTTTTAAGTTTACTTTAATGCCATAGTGGTCAAACAGCATGGTATTGTCACAGAGGTAGAAGTTTCAACCAACAGAATAGAATTGAGTGTGCAGTTGGACCACCAAATTTATGGCCATTTGATCTTTGATAAGGTCCCCAAATCCACCGAACTGGATAGAATAGTCTTTTTCAATAAATGGGCATGGGAGAATCGGATCAGTAGCCAAAAGAATGAAATAGGACACCTACATTACACCCTATACAAAAATTCATTCAAAATGGATTAAAGACTTAAATGGAAGAGCCAGTACTATAAAACTTCTAGAACAAAATACAGGGAAACATCTTCAGAATCTTGCATGTAGCTTCTTAAATTTTACATCAAAAGCACAAGCAGCAAAAGAAAAAATAGGCAAATGGGAGCTCCTTAAGATCAAGAACTTTTGTGCCTTAAATAACTTTGTTAAAATGGTGAAAAGGTAAACAGTCAATGGGAGAAAATTTTTGGAAACCATATATCAGATAAAAGGTTGATATCCTGTGTACATAAAGAAATTATACAGCTCAACAACAAAAGAACAAACACCCCAATTATAAAATGAGCAGAGGATATGAATAAACACTTTTCTGAAGAGCAAATACAGATGACTAAAAAGCACATGAAGAGATGCTCATTTTCTTTAGTTATAAAGGAAATGCAAATTAAGATGACAATGCGATATCACCTCACACCTGTAAGAATGGCTACTATTAAAAAAATAGACACCTACAAATTTTGGAAAGAATGTAGAGAAATCAGAACATTCACTGTTTCTGGGAATGTACAATCATGCACAAGATACTTTGGTGATTCCTCAGAAATCTAAATATTGAGTTGCCCTATGAACTGGCAATACAAATACTCAGTTTACACCGAGAAGAGTTGAAAGCAGTGACACAAACAGACATTTGCACACCGATGTTCGTAGCAGCACTATTCACAAGTGCCAAAAGATGGAAACAATCCAAATGCCCATCAACAGATGAGTGGAAATATAAAATGTGGTATTATACATATGATGGAATATTATGCAGCAATAAGATGAAATGATGTCCCAAATAGTATGACAACATGGATGAACCTTGAGGACATAATGCTGACTGAAATAAGTCAGTTGCAAAAGGACAGATACTTTATGATTTTGTTATGATGAGTCTGGTAAGGCAATCTCAGACATTGCACTGTAGAATATAGCAGACCTAGAGGTACAGGAGAACTAGAGGTGGGGGAAAGTCTACCCAAAAATCTTCAATCTAAATTGAAGGGAATGGATAGAAGTGATAGGAAATAATTAGTGGGTTATAGGTAACGTTGCCATATTGAAGGTGAATATGATTGAAAGGGATGCATAGTGTCATGTATCCCAATGATAAATTTACTATTATAAATAAGTTCTCACACGAACTATTTTAATGGTTCGGTGGTGGACAAAAAGTCAATAATAGAAAGATATAGGGGGAGAACTAAAAAATAACTGAATAAATCCCTGTTGTTTAAGCCAACCTACTGTGTGATATTTCTCATAGCATCTGAGAACTTAAGATCTATATATCATATAGATCTGTGAAAACATCACAATCAAAATGTCGAATACCTACATCAGTGCACAAAAGTTTTCCTGTATCTCAATATAATCATCCTCTAGTGTCCCTCTCTGAACCTGTAACCCTTAGGCAACCACTAATCTGAAATAATCTCCATCCTCTAAAATAGTTCACAGTTCTGAGGGTTGTATATAAATGGAGGAATAGAGTATGCAGTCTTGTCTGAGTGACTTCTTTCTCCCAACATAATTATTTTGAGATTCATCCATGTTGTAGATATCAAAATGTGTTCCATTATTTTGGAATTAATGGAATTCCATTATATTGCCGAATACTGTTATATTGCATGTTAATCTAGTCACTTGCTGACGGACACTTGCAGTACAAATGTTTGTGCTGTCATATGCTTTTATTTCTCATGGGAGCATGCCTAAAGTGGGTTCATATGATAGGTGTATATTTAGCCACCCATTTGTTGATGGGCATTTGACTGCTTCCATCTCTTGGTAATTGTAAATAATGCTGCTATAAACATTGCTGTGCAAATGTCCATTTGTGTTCTTGCCCTCATGTTCTTTGAGTAGAGACAGTATATAGATGGGTCGCATTCCCTAATCCATTCTGCCAGTCCATACCCCCGATTGGGAAGCTTAATCCATCTACATTCAGTGTTATTACTGCATGGGCAGTACCCTCCTCTACCATTTTGCCTTTTGACTTTTATATGTCCTTCTCATTTTCCTTCTTTTACCTTTATTCATAGTCTTCCTTTCTACACTCTTCTCCACACCTCTCTCTTCTGTCTTTGTATCTGTCTCTAGTGCTCCCTTTAGTATTTCTTGCAGAACTGGTCTCTTGGTCGCAAATTCTCTCAGTGATTTTTTGTCTGAAAATGTTTTAATTTCTCCCTCATTTTTGAAGGACAATTTTGCTGGATATAGAATTCTTGGTTGGCAGTTTTTCTCTTTTAATAATTTAAATATATCATCCCACTGTCTTCTCGCCTCCATGGTTTCTGCTGAGAAATCTACACATAGTATTATTGGGCTTCCCTTGTATGTGATGGATTGCTTTTCTCTTGCTGCTTTCAAGATTCTCTCTTTCTCTTTGACCTCCAACATTCTGATTAGTAAATGTCTTGGAGTATGTCTATTTGGATCTATTCTCTTTGGGGTATGCTGCACTTCTTGGATCTGTAATTTTAAGTCTTTCATAAGAGTTGGGAAATTTTCAGTGATAATTTCCTCCATTAGCTTTTCTCCTCTTTTTCCCTTCTCTTCTCCTTCTGGGACACCCACCACACGTATATTTGTGTGCTTCATATTGCCCTTCAATTCCATGAGTCCCTGCTCATATTTTTCCATTTTTTTCCCTATAGTTTCTGTTTCTTGTCGGATTTCAGATGTTCTGTCCTCCAGTTCACTAATCTTATGTTCTGCCTCTCAAAATCTACCACTGTAGGTTTCCATTGTTTTTTTCATCTCTTCTACCATGACTTTCATTCCCATAAGTTCTGTGATTTGTTTTTTCAGACTTTCAATTTCTTCTTTTTCTTCATTCCTTGCCTTCTTTATATCCTCCCTCAATTCATTGATTTGGTTTTTGATGAGGTTTTCCATGTCTGTTTGTATATTCTGAATTAATTGTTTCAGCTCCTGTATGTCATTTGAATTGTTGGTTTGTTCCTTTGACTGGGGCATGTCTTCAATTTTCCTAGTGTGATTTGTTATTTTTTGCTGGTGTCTAGGCATTTAATTACCTTAATTAGTTTATTCTGGAGATTACTTTCTCTTCTTTTACCTAGGATTTTCTTGCTGAATGAATTTGTTGTTTCTCTGTTCTTTGACATTCGGTTCAGCTTTTTCTGGACCTCTAGCTTAGGTTTTGTTTACAGAGGAGAATTTTTCAGTTCCTGTTTTCTCGTTTCTTACCCTGCTTGTATGGTGCCTTTCTTCCCCACCCTTAGGAGGGACTATGTAGGTATTATAGACCCCAGCTGGATTTTCCCAGACCAAACTGGCCTCCTATCAGGAGGAAAGAGTCACCTGCATTGGTTTTCCCTGAGAGTGAAACCCAGCATTTTGATAGACTTTCCTGTGAAGTCTCTGGGCTCTGTTTTTCTTATCCTGCCCAGTATGTGGCACTTGGCTGCCTGCAGGTCCCACCAGCATAAGATGATGTGGTATCTTTAACTTTGGCAGACTCTCCCTGCTTGAGACATGGTGGAGACAGAGAAGAGGTTGTAGTCTGGTTTTAATGGCTTCAAATTACCAAGCCCTGGCATCTGAATTCCGTGAGGGAGGGATTCCACCTGAGTTGGGCTTCACCCCTCCTCTGGGGAAGGCACAGGCTCCAGAGAAGCCCTAAAAGGAGCTTGTTTCTGCCTATGCCTGGGGCAGTTGCAGCCTGAGAAGTCCTGCCGCTTTATTCAAAGGGAGTCAAGCCTTCGTAGAAACACAGCCACAAAAACCTCTGCTTCCTTTTTTTTTTCTTTTTCCGTCAGCCCTTCATCCTTGGTGCAGGGACAAAAATGAATGGCCTCCACTTTGACCAGGTTCAACTGAGCTGAGGGCCTATTTTTAGTAGTCAGGATTTGTTAATTAATTCCACAATTGGCATTTGGTTGGGCTCAGCCCCTGCTGCTGGTAAAGTCTCTTTCCTTTCCCCTCTGGGAAGCAGTCTATGGGGGAGGGGCGCCGGCCGCAATGGCTTGGGGAACTGATCGTTCTGGGGGGCTCGCAGCCGGTCCAGCTGGTCCAGACTGGGGTACACTGTGTGTTCGGTCACTGATGTGGCTCCAGGAGCTGTTCTATACTGTTTCTGGTTATTTAGTAATTGTTCTGGAGGACGAACTAAAATGCACATTGCTAAGCCGCCACATTGGCCCGGAAGTGATAGGTGTATGTTAAGCGTGTGTTTTTATTTGGAGAACATTGAGATTTTATAAAACAAAGATATCCCAAATAACATTCATCCAAATTTCCTGAATGGTAACAATTTGTATAATTATGGTACAATATCACAGCAAAGAAGTTGACTGATAACATTCATCGAACTTACTTAGTTTTCACCAGTTTTATATTCTTACATACTCCAGTGTCTTTGTGTTTCTTTCTATGCAATATGTCATGTGTCAATTCATGTGAATACCACCAGTCAAGAAAAAAAATGTTTTAATCACCATAAATCCCTAGAATTGTATTTTTAAAACTGCATACAATACTCTCCCTATTTTCAAAACATGTGGCACTATGAATCTGTCATCCTGTCCATAATTTTGTAATGACAAAAATATTATGTAAATGAATCATTTGGGGATTGGCATTATTCACTCAATTCTTGGAAGATTCATCCAAATCAATAATTATTTTTTTTATTTTTGCTGAATAGTATTTAGTGATATGAATGTACCTTAAATAATTTAACCATTCACGTGTTGAGGTACATCAGAGTTATTTCCAGTTTTTGGCTATTAGGAATAAAATTGCCATGAACATTCATGTAATGGTTTCTGCATAAACACAAATTTCAATTTCTTTGTGTATGAATTTAATTACCAGGTTGCAGATGAATTGAATGGTTTTTAAAGAAGCTTCCAAACAATTTTCCAGAGTGGCTGTATCATTCTACATTCCCACCAGTGACATATGAGTGATTCAGTTTCTCCACTTCCTTATCAGCATGTGGTATTCTTTTGGATTATAGCTATTTTAATAGATGTGAAATGACAGCTCATTGTGGTTTTAATCTTCATGTCTAATAATGTTGCACATCTTTTCATGTGCTTATCTGTGACCTGAATATACTTTTTGGTGAAATCATTTAGCTCGTTTCTAATTAGCTTATTCAGTTTTACAACATTGATTTTTGTATGTAATTTAAACAGTATTCCTTTCTGGGATATATAGTTTACAAATATTATCTCCCAGCGTGTAGTTGTCTTTTATTCCTCTTGCCATTTTCTTTTGCAGATAAATGTTTTTAATTTTTGATGTGGTTCAATTTATTAATTTTTCCTTTTATATATCATGCTTTTGATGCCAACCCTAAGAACTCTGTAACTATTCCAAGTTCCTGAAAGATTTTTCTCCAATCTATTTTTCTAAAATATTTATTGTTTTACCCTTTACAATTAATTCTGTGATGCATTTTGAGTGAATTTTTGTATAAAGCTTAAGACTTAGGCCAAAGTTCTTTTGTGTTTGTTTGTTTATTGTTTGTTTGTTTGGTCTAAATTTTTAAATTGTTCCAGCACCATGTATTGAAAAGTCTGCCCTTCCCACATTGAATTTCTTTTGCACTTTTGTCAGAATCAATTGGACATATTGTGTGGGTCTGTTTCTATGTTTTCTATTCTGTTCCATTGATCTATATATATCTGTCCCTCTTCCAATATCACACTTTGTGTATTACTGTAGCTATACAGTAAGCTTTAATATTATATAGGGTGGTTACTCACATTTTATTCTTCCTTTTTAAGATATTTTATGTTTATAAGGACCTATGCCTTTCCATATAAATTTTAGAATAAGCTTGTCTTTACAAAAATCTTGCTGAGATTTATTTCCTTTCTAATTAATTAATTTCAATTGTGGCAAAACGTGCATAACAAAAATCTTTTTAACCAGGGCAGGCTGTGAAGTTGGCAGCTCTGATGAAGGGTCTAGATGAACTCCAAAGGAGAGGCTCACTGGCTGAAAAAGCAGTGAAAGATTCTCTCTTCTCCCTTAAAGCCTTCAACTGATTGGGATTACCTCATTGTGGGAGACACACCTTAACTGATCACAGATGTAATCGCCACAGATGCAGCCAACTGTCTGATGATTTAATACACCAGTCACAAACTATCCTTCCAGCAATGGCCAGTCAGTGTTTGCCTGAGCAGATGACTGGGCATAATCATTTGGCCAGCTGACACCAGAACCTAACCATCACAATACCCATCTTAGTGAGTATTGTGTTCCATTTTGGTTTTAATTTGCGTTTCTCTAATGGCTAATGATGTTGAACATCTTTTCATATATTTATTGGGCTATTTGAATATTGTATTTGGAGAAACATCTATTCAAATCTTGGCCCATTTTTAATTTTTCTTTCTTTTTTTTTTTTTGTTGTGGGAGTTCTGCATATAAGGGTTTAACCTTACCAGATACATGATTCCAAATATTTTCTCCCATTCTGTAGGTTGTCTTTTCACTTTATTGCTAATGTCTTTTGATACACAAAGGTTTGAAATTTGAAGAAGTTACATTTATCTTTTTTTTTTGGCACTTGTGCT
Source organism: Myrmecophaga tridactyla (assembly GCA_004026745.1). NCBI lineage: Eukaryota > Metazoa > Chordata > Mammalia > Pilosa > Myrmecophagidae > Myrmecophaga > Myrmecophaga tridactyla. Next base: position 82,495 of record PVIY010007192.1, read on the forward strand.
TTTGGTGTAAAATCTAAAAGTCAATTGTCTACTCTAAAGTTCTGAAGATATTTCTTTATATTTTCCTGCAAGTGTTTGAAATTTTTTGTTTTGTTCTGTTTTGTTTTTTCTATCCAATAAATCTTGGCAACTTAAGAAGAGACTCTTGGTTTTCAGAGCGTTTTGAATTGTAGATTAATTATTTGCAAATTGGCCTTTCCAACTTGTTGCCTAAGTTCGGGCACTCATCTTCTGCCTGGAACCCTCCTGATGATGCCCATCCCACTAATAACACCCTTATCCAATCCATCTTCCTGCAGAAATTACTATCTTGAAAGTCCCGGTTCAAGCCTGAGCTAATACCACATTGTAGACACAGTAAAGGAGTCTATAAGGTAGGTTACTCAATCATTTCAGTTTCCTTTCCTACCCCTTCTCCCAGCCACCCTAGCTTGCTTCCTATTTCAGCCCAAACCCATTTTCATACATCTCTGTAGGTGTGACTATCTTTCGCCCAAAACCAGTTTTTCCCCATCCTAGAAAACCTCCCATATTCACCCACAGCTCAAAATCTGTATCCTTCAAGCTCCATTAAATGCCACCTTTTCTGCAATTTCCTCAAGATTGAAATAATTTCTCTTCCCTCTGCATTGCCATAAAGTTTTATTCTTCTCTTCTTTATTTTGGAATTCATTAATTTTATGTACTTCACTTCCTGAGGGAATCTGAGTTATCCCCATTTGTCTATCCCACACAATTGTTTGAGTGAATGCGAAGGAGGAAACTTTACTTATTTTTATTTTTAATACAATTTTATTGAGATACACTCACACACCATACAGATCATCTGAAGTATACAATCACTGGCTCAAAGTATCATCAATTAGTTGTGCATGCAACCCCATGTTCAGTTTTGGAATATTTTCATTGCTGCAGAAAGGAAATAGAAATAAAAAATAAAACCCAAATCCTCTCATTCCCCTTATCTGCCCCCCCACCCCCGCCCCAC